>CAEMYA010000024.1:2602214-2631965 GCA_903131615.1 Diplodus sargus
AGAGAGAGCCGGGGGGGGGGGGTATGAGAGGTGGACGGGGTTAAAGGCTGTGCCATTATGTTAGCAACACTATGTTTAAAATTCTATACATTTATGGGTAAAATCAGCCACTTTTCAATGACAGGGAATGACATGGGGGGGTTAACAGAGAGCAGGTCCCTTACAGGGGCACTGTGTAGTTTTGGGAAATAAATTGAAACTCTGAGTTTCGATATTTACAATATTAATGAGGCGATAACAAATAAAGTCAGAATTATTTATAACAAGCCGCTCCCCCGAGAAAAATGAAAATGTCCCCAGAACCCTGTTTGAAGCTGAAGAAACGCAGGCAGTTGAGTTTATTGAATTTGCTCGGATATTGAAAAAAAAAAATCAGTCTTTCTCATCAGAATAAAATGTATTTTCCTAAAACTATTTGGTGCACCTTTAATGTTAAGATCATACGAAACCGAATCGAAAGCAAAGTGATGAGGGGTTCTTGATTTACGTCATCATCCGGTTTTGCTCAGCATGGATGTAACACAATGGGCTATGCGGCACTGGTCAGTGTTTAAGTGAGTTCAAATCGCTGGGAGCAGCTGAAGGGCATCCGAGATTTATAATCAATAAAATAACACACACTGATTCCCCCTGGTAGCAATTAAACTTGGGAAGCTCCTGTAAGTTAGTAATTCTGCAAGAAAGATGTCTCCGAATGAAAGTGATCAATCAATAAATAATCAGACAGGAGGGGGAGGGGGGTTCAGCTGCAAGAAGTATTACCCCGGGGGATTTCTTGTGATCCATGCCTGACCGATCCATCATTGACAACATTTAGTAGAGGTGAGTAAATCTATCCAAACCATCCACTGATATTTTGATAGTTCTAAGCAATCATTTTCTTAGTTTTATGGCTGTTTGACTCTATAAGGCAGCAAATTGTTAATTGACATTAAATATTTAGAATTAAATACATTATTAAATATAATATTATATATATTTTTTTTTAAAAAGGGGGCAACTGCCTTCAAAGTACTTCAATGAATGACTTAAATTAATTCGTAATTTATTTAATTATAAATTTCGTTTTGTTCTCAAAGACTTTCCCCTAAAGACACTGTTGAGTTGTCACCTGTGCCCGCCCCCACCACATTTCATCCAATCTCTGAACAGGTCAACAGTTACCAAAAATGTAGCCTGCTAAGCTAGCTCCTGGAGTTGACTGCTAAGTGTGTCTGAACTACAGCCTAAAGGCAGTGCTAAGTTACAGTACAACAAGTAAGTTCTCCGTTTATTGCTTAATAATACTAAAAAAGGGACCCAACCAGCCAGCTAATTAACTGTCAGTTAGTTAATTAGAAGTATTATTCAGCAATAGAATAAAGAGGCAGTGTTTAGCTAGCTAGCTAACGTTAGTTAATTTAGGGTTATCTTGGCTGTGCCCTGAATATAAAGATGTTCAGAGAAAGGCATAACTCCGTGAGGAGCATAAACAGACATGTTGTATGTATACATTGCCCCATTTACTCACTTACTGGGAATTATGGAGTATTTCTCCTCCTGTGTTGCAGCCAAACCTTGAGCCTGAGCTTGTGGCGGTTTATTAGTCCGCTGGCAGCCTGGGGGCACTGGATTGGCTGAAAGGTGAGGGGGGCGGTCACTGATGACAACTCCACTATTTTAACAGTCACATAGGATTAAAACAAACGTTCACAGTACATTTTTGCATTGGATTTAAAATTTTCAGAATTTATTGGTTTCCTAAGATATTTTACATACATTCATATGGTAATATATTTAATGTTTTTTTTTGTTTTTTTTTTTTTTTTTTTTTTTTTTACTGCAAAATTGCATAGTCAAGGGCTTAGTAATGTTTTTTCAGCATTTATTCTGGAAATCCTTATTTAGATTTTTTTTTTGTTTAAATATCCTTACCAAAACTGACAGTTTTAACAACCAGGTACAGACTGAAAGTATTAAAGTAAGTATACGTTCAACAATATCAGAAATGAACTCGCCTACTTCTGACAGATGTCTTCCTGGCTATTTGTTCCCTCCTGTTACCAGGGGTCCTTGCCAATTGTTCAAACTCAATAAATAAAAATGTGCTTGAAAAAAAATGATTGATCGTAAATGTGATTACAAAATAATGAATACAATTTCCAATATAATGATACAACAGATTTTCATCCCAAAGGCAACCTAAATTACACCTTAATGAAAAGGTGGCGAGGCCTATAAAACCAAAGACCAGTCACAAACTTTATGAAACTCAATCACTCTAAAGACTCTAAAATTCCCCAAACATCAGCAGCCAGAGGAGCACAATTTCTGGAAAGCACAACATATTGCTAGTTTAAATCAAACTGTGACGATTCCAGGCAGAGGGAGCAGCATACGTTTAAAGCTATAAGTCTGATAACCAAATGGAGGTCAGACTACATGATGTTTTCATTGCCTCTCCGGAATACTGATGACAGCCTTGCCACGGCGGCCTCACATTCTGCTGCAGCATGAATAGAAAGGCACACATGTGTTGTCTGAATGGGGAGATCAAATGAATTGATCTTCAGAATGATTTTTAAAAAATCTAGGATTAGATCATTAGAAAGGCTTTCATGTATCAAAGCACACACCTCGATCCTTCCTGTGTCTGCTTCTTTTTGGACAGGATGTAAGTAATCATATTATTTCAAAGAGTTTACACCATGGCTCCACAAAAAGTAATGTTTTATTATGTCAGAGCAGAAAGTTGATTCCATGCTGTTGATAGATGTGTTTTCGTGGCAATATTTCTGTAATGATGTGAGGACACTGAGGGAATAGAGCCATATATCAAACCGCTTCATTCAGTGCCTTTCTGCTCGGAGATGTGAGATCACCAATCATGGCTCTGATAGGATTTGGGATGGAGAATTGGGAGGCCAGGTTGAAGCTCAAGCTGTAGGTAACAATGATATATGATTCATCCACTCATCTGAATGGCTGCTACTTGTCAGTGTCATCGCTTATGCAACCCAGTTCAGCTGTTTTTTTCACAGACGCAGCCAAAATTAGCTCGGCGTTTTTTAACCCTTTGACCCCATATAGCACTTCCTAATATGACAAATGTGTTCACAAAGACATAAATGAATGGGCTGTGGAGGGTGCAGCTGTGTTTGGTGTCATCTCCAAGAATTGGCCCCTCAAAGCCATACAACAGAAGTGCAGCGTCTGCTACATTGTATGCATGTATGCTTCTATATTTGCGCATGTGTGCGAGGGACCTTTGTGTCTGCGCCTCACTGTTACTTCACCCTGATGAAAGACGACCCAGTGGGGGGCATCATGCCAGCGCAAAGAGGGGGTGGGGACGCTGAAGGAGAAAGGCGGGGGGGGGCCAAGACAGCTTGAATAAGAGGTTTATAGTCTGGGGGACTGTAGCTGTCTCCAGGTTTGATCGGGTTAAAAACTTCAGCGCCGTTCAAAGAAGCACTTGAAAAGACGCTCCATTATTTATTCATCAATGCAGCATCTCGTAGACAGGAGTCGAGATGCTCAATATGCCCTCAATTACTTGTCTGTCTAGGTGTGTGCATGAATCTGCTTGCATAAAACAATGCCGGAATGAAAGGGGTTTTACACAGGCGCTTCTGTTCAGGCTGCACGATGTTTCCCAATGAAAACACTCATTTGTTGGAAATGTGTTCCGCGCTCCTACTTCTGCAGACATTTGGTTGTCATTTGGCAGGCAATAACCACACAAGAAAACGCAACATCTGCCCATAGACGATGAGAGACAATCCACATATCACAGAGACACTTAGAGAGGCAGTGAGGGAGAGAGAGAGGGGGAGCAGAGGAGGAGGGACGACGTTGTATAACACACTGGCAACCACATCCAGTTTGTAACAGCCAGCGGATATAAAAGTGTTAGCAGCCGCCGTCTCACTGTTCTTCCTGATGTCAGTAATAACTCAAGATAATGCTTCAAAGCAGGCTTTCGATCAGTCCCCAATATTCACCGCAGGCTGGGTTCTCCTCAGTGGTTTGAATGTGCTGGAGTTACTTTGAGGCTGTGCGGCAGAGCTGTGGTACACTGCCCTCATCTGGCTGAATACGGTCAACATCTCTCCCACAGAGGAGTTTATTTCATGTAGGAAGACGGTACATTCTGTAATGCAAGTTAGGATTAATCAATCTGTTAACTGTTTAACACTTCTTACCAAAATGTTTTTTAGGTACTTTATTTAGGTCAATGCACTACGACAGCAGTGTAGAACTAGTCAGTTGAAAGCAAAACGCCTGCAATCAAAATCCTATTCATCCTTAATACAAGGTGTATCAGCAAATATTCTTAAAAGTCTAAAAAGTAAATTTTGTACTAATGGAGTAAAAATGGTCCTGGTAGCTGATAATTCTTCATATATGACACATTTTTGCTGATCAGTGCGCAGTATAATACTGTTGTTTTCTGTCTGTGCAGAGCCCAGAAGATGCTAAAAGACAACACCCACCTTGGTCACAGTCTGTTCACACTGCTGCCTTCTGGCAAAAGGTACAGGAGTATCCACTGCCATACAGCAGGACTACTAAGCAGCCTCTTTCCCCAGGCTGTGGGAACTCATCCTTAACACTCCACCATAAAAAATAGTTGTTCCACCCCAGCCACAGTCTGTTTCCCCCTGCTGCTGTCTGGCAAGAGATACAGAAGTATCCGCTGCCATAGCACTGGACTACTACACAGGTTCTTTCCTCAGGCTGTGAGACCCCTCAATTCATCACCAACGTTCCACAATAAAGCAAAAATCATTCTTGTGTAGCATGAAAAGACTACAACTTGCATTTCTTGGTACAATCCTGTGCTGTTGATTTACAAATAAAAGAATCTAGAGCCGTGACATAGTTTAGTCCATTGGTTCCAGATTTAATATTAAGGCCCAGCGGCTTGTGTTGCCAGTTTTGTCTTACAGCTGGTAGGCCAGATCTGTTGCCTCTAATCTACTCAGTTTTCATAAAATGTTAATTATGATCCATGAGAGCAGCAAGAGAAATGCCTATGACAGTAAGGAACTGCACAACATTCATCATTTTGATGGTCATATTGTTTGAATCTAGTCAGACACATATTTTAATGAGCCGCTGCTTTTTTATTGATGAACTTGTTTGTAGTATTTTATACTTGTCCGGCTGTATTGTTACTTTGAGATTGTTTTCACAAAGTGTTCTGTTGCATCTCATGCTGTTTATTATCTCTCTTCGTCTCATTGTGATGTAATTATGTAGAAAATGCTTTTTATCATTTGTCATTTTTAGTTGTGTCTGGGACAGCGGGTGCAAATTAGCTGTCAAGCTGAAAATAAAGCACATTTATGATGTTATTCACGTCAGTGTTGATTAATGTACGCTGTCCCACACAAACAAATACAAAGTATCCCAGTTTTTATTTCTATAAATGTACAAATACATATTCTGTGGCTGAAAACAAGACCTAAGATTTGCCTTCAGTCCTCTGTTACATGGATGGTTGGCTGTTACAAGGCATATATATACTATATAATACAATATGAAATGAAATAAGGTTTTTCAGCCCAGTTCAAATGAAGTCAACAGTCATTAGGTTTTGTCTATCACATCACTCACCAAGTGTCAAGCCTGTTAGACTCTGTGCATTGTCAATCTCAAGGATAAGTATATACTGAGTGGAACATAGCCAAATTATCTCTATGGGTAAACCAGCGGAATGGTACAAAAAGAAGTCAAATGATAACAGGCTGCCCAAATCCCAATCTGCAGGCCCCTTCAACTGAGTATCAAGATACATCTGAAGGGTTGTAAGATGGTTATTGGGGCAGCAAGGAGAGAAAAAAATAGAGTTCTGCTGCATAAAATTGTATTCTCTTTCTCTAATCTGATCTTTTTTGGGACAGTTTTCCCTCCATTGGCCTCAAACTTGGATTTAAATGAAACCACCTAAGGAGTTTATAAGCCTCTCTCTCTCTCTCTCTCTCTCTCTCTCTCTCTCTCTCTCTCTCTCTCTCTCTCTCTCACACACACACACACACACACACACACACACACACACACACACACACACACACACACACACAAACACAAACACACACACACACTCTTACCAATGTCTAATTTGGACTGTTGCATCCAGTTATTTCTATATATAGACCTCATGTCATGATTGGTCGGCTGTGTGAAGGTGAAAAATTAAGCTGGGCTTAAAATTCTCTCTCAAGCTCTCTTTGATCATTTGTTACGGAACTATTTGTGGGATTTTTCATGTGTACAACTGAGTGCAAACACTATGAACACCTTTTGGGAGAGACTGTCAGAAAAAGCACACTTAAAACAAACAGTTCTGTCTCCTGATGTGGTCAGACAACACCTTGCACAAACTACTTCTTTTTGAGCACAACTGCAATAGGTTTGCATGCTTTGGTGCTCAATAAACACATCAGTTTTCTCATACTGTCCAGTTCAGCAGCAACTCTATCTGAAATGCTCTGTTTCAGTTTCCCGTGTCTTTAAGAGAGATTAAAGTCTGCTCTGATTGGTCAGCTCACACACGCTTGACTCAGCACCACAAAAAAACAACAGGGCAGCTGTGTTGAATTAATTTGTATTAATGCCAAACTAGCTGCTAGGCATACACTATGCAGATGTGTGACATGGTGATAATGCGATGTCACAAAGTCACGTAATTAAAGGCGAGACTACTGACGAGGCGTTTAAGGCACTTCGGGAGCAGTGTTCTCTGTCGGTGCTGACTTTGATCTTTTACAGTTTCAAGATCTTAAGAACATAAAACACTGAAGGAAAGGCAAAACATTTAAAAAACAATAAAAGGTCTCCTTTAACCTGGAAAGTGACACTGTCAAAAAATGTTGTGTAAGTATAATATTTCCCTATGAAATATTGTGTAGTGAATATATTCAGGTAAAGTACAAGTAGGTACTTGATTAAATATACTCTGTTACTAACCACCACTGCTATCCTGCTAGCTCGTTCACAGATGTACTCCAGGGTTCGACTCCCATCTATTTTTGGGGCCTCCCAGGAGCACAGATTTTAGCTGACCTTCACAGCAATGACTCTGCCTGAGAAAACCAAATCCACAGCAGCCCGTTGCTAAATGAGCCTGCATACAGATTAAGAGAGAGTGTCGAACAGCTGGCTACATGGAGACATCTTGACAGCCTGCATGTGCTGCACTCCACCAGAGGCTACACACTCTGCTTTGTCAGGGTTCCCGCTGTTACAAGGCTTTATTTTGTCTGATTCCCCCACTTACTGCATTGGCACCTCCAGAAAGAAAAAAAATAGAGATAGCAAGTCAGTGACTTATTGGAAGTAACGCGGAAGATCACTTTTAAGAGTGGAGAGTGGATAACAGCATGAGCTGAACTCTTTGGCTTTCTATTTCATGGCTCCACTGATCTGTTAATGTCACACACCAAAAAGAGTATTGATTGGACATGATGCCTAAAGGGCTCCACTGTCCTTTCCCAGACATCTTTGAGGTCTTAGATGTCTCGTAACTGGCAGGATTTGACATCGTGCCAGAACGGGTGGAGGGCCGAGACCTTCACTTGAATAAATTTCAGACAAGACACTCACATCAAGGATTTGACTTTTTATTGCAGCAATCGTTCTGGGCTTGGTGGTGGCTCTGCCCTCGAAATGCTCCCAACACAAACCTAAGAGGGTTTGACTGTCTCTGAGCTCACAGACCCCTCCGGCACGGCCTCAGATACAAACCATTTGAATGAACATCCAACAACATCTAAATGCTAATGTAGGGGGAAGGCAGGGGAGGTAGAGGAAACATAGAGAGGTGGTGTGGCAACAGGGAACTGTGCTGAGTGTAGGAGTATGCAGAAAGAAGGAGCGCCACAGATAAAGTGGACAGATATGTCTGGACAGTATATATACTGTGTATATAACACATTCATGGTGAAATAAGCAAGAATTTGCTTCCCAACATGTAGGAGCAGGCAGCATATCACCAGAGTAACTGCTAACTGTTGCTCATTGTATTCTATACATCCATGACTGTGGCTACTGTTAGCTCAGTTAGCCGTGCAGCTAAAAAGGCTACCAGCTGTGGGATTGATGGCTTTTATATCACTAGCTAAAGAACTTGGGACCACTGGGAGATTAGATCGGATCATTTTTGTTCTTTTTTTTTATTCTCACAAATTGCACCTTTAAAACTACTACTAAACGTTTCTGCTTTTCAATTTTGGAAATGGTAGTTTGACAAAAAATGGATGAGATTAGTTCATTGCCATTTATTTCACAGCGTATTTTCATTAATTCATTAATTATTTTCATTTCATTTCAAGTCAAAAGATGAGGGGATTTTTACATTGTCATGTCTTCAAATATTCCAAAACAGATTAAGATGTGCAAGAATTGCCCCCCTCCATCTAATTCACACTCCAAACCAACAGGGGGTAGCGTATCACCAGAGTAACTGCTGACTGCTGTTAATTTTACCAGTTGTGTTTGTTGACTCTACCTGGACTGGGAGCTCAGAGCACCGGGGGAGTGTTTGTGTTGTTCATAATAGGACTATCATCACCTCACAAAGTGGCTGGGGGCTAGCTGGTTAGCATGTTAACTTGAATAGATATCTCTGCAACACAATATATAGTCATCTTTGACATACTATCAGAAACGTTGTGTCTTTGCATTTTGTTGATAAGATTTTTGAACATCAAAAAATAATTATTACATATTCCACCTTCAAATAAGCAATAATCATTGAAACGAGTGCGTTTGTAAATGTGGTTAACTGTAAGTGTAAGCTTTCATAGGCGGCAATTACCACGGATAATCAGTGCATGTTGTGTGTGTATTTGTGAGTGTGTGTGTTCTGTCCTTTACACCCTAAAAGAAAAGAAATATGTGTAACCATTTATCTTACAAAATGTTTATTCATCATTTGTTTTGAGACCAATATTTACTGGAACATTCGCTGAGCCCACTGAGGCCATGTGATTGTAATTTTGGACTATATGAATCAAATTGATTTGATTCATAGTGTAATAGCCTTAAACTGGAGGCTTTTTTTAAATAATGGAATGAATGAAAATAGGCCTGTATTATTTGACTCTGTCCAAATATGTAATCTTGCACTAATGCCTTTCTTTTGTCAGTTTTCTTAGAAAAATACATTCTCATATCAGATGTTGACGGTGACGTTTATAGCTGAAAGGATGCGCACGTCCCTTCTGCCACATTTATTTTTCAAAGACGAGCCGAGCGACAACTATATATATCGACTTTTGGACAAATATTTGCTGCTTGGAGAGAGTCGATAAGAGTGTTCATTAAATCTCAGCTGCATCCAGAGAGCAGCTTTCAGCAGCTAACCGCAGTGCAGCCACCAGCAACTCACAAAATGAAGCAGCATTAAATGTCTTTTTTGTGATTAGAAGCCAATACCAAAAAGGGAATGTATTCTTCTCTCTGATTTGTATCTATTTGACTCGATCAACAAGGTTATCTGGTCCTTTCCATCCATCTGTGTTTGTTTTCTTTGTCTACGCTCAACATATTTTGAAGGCTAATGACTGAATTGGCATGAGAGCTGTTGTGTACGTTCACACTCCCACAAGGAAAAATCACCACCATCAGGCCACACTTTGGCTTCTCTTATATAACTATTATGTCAGTACAGTGAAGACCGCGAAAGTGGTAGCTGATTGCGAGGGCTGCTAGGCTTCAGTGGTCGTCTGGACTCTGTTGACTGTGTTCCTGTCTGGTAACTTTGACAACAATGGCCAGCTGCCTGATTGTGATACGCACTCCCATTCTGAGTCGATTCAATAGAGCCCAGACCCCTCAAGGAATTATGTAGCATACAGCAGAAGGCTTTGAGTTAGAGCAAAGATAATTATTCCTGGTCCTTGACGCTAAAAGAGGAATTTTAAGATTCTTGAGGTAAAACATGAATAAAGCAAAAGACATAGTGGTTCTAATGGCTTAAAAAGTCCATAAATGTATTCAAGCATCAGGTTTTAATATCTGCACAGCCTGCATTAGTTTGGGCTAAGAGTTTAAGAGAGACATAGTCAAGCGCACTCCATTTAAATTAACAGCATAGCTCAAGTGGAAGAGTGGGCAAATGTTTATGCTTTTAAGGACAGCATTCATGGGTGTGTGATAGGTGGGTGCTGCAGGGGAGGATAACCACTTCCAGCTTACAGAGGGTCATTACGACACCTGCGGTATTGAGAAGTCTCAGTTCTGGTGTGTGCTCATCTGTCCATTCGGTTTTCTTTTTTTCCTCCAAGTATCTTTATCAAGGAACACAAAAACAAGAGGTACAATACGAACACAGTTGGGTAGACTAATACAGTATAAGAAATTAAAATGTGGGAAAGTAAGAATATTAAGTTAAGGCTGGTGGCAGGGTTATAACACTTACAGTAACTAGATGGTAGTTGTTTAAGTGCTTGTGCATTTTATATGATACTGAGAGGGGAGTACTGTCAGTCCATCAAAATAAGCAACTGAGATCTTGAAATCTTAAACATGCTGTGGTCATGTTTCATCTGTGTTTTAGTGTATTAGAGCTCATTTGTTCTTTCTGTAGTATGGTCGAGAAACAGAATTATTTTAAAGGGTAATTCCACCAATATTTTTGTGGCTCCAGGAAATGCATGTAATCTAATAAATTACATCTAGTAGTGGCACTCAGTGGCCATGTTGCATTATGGGCCATATAGGTCTTGAAATTAGTCCACTGGTCAAGCATATCTCCTATTACACTGTCCTCATTCACACTGTCTTTTGATGGCGTTCAGCCCGACAATGAAACAGATCCCTCATTCATCAAATGACAGAGAAATGTCCCACACTTCAACCCACAAACCAAAGTTTCACGACCAGACAACAGTAATGTGGTAGCAACATTTGAATGTGGAAAAGTGGCTGTCACCTTGTTGCATCTCTGCCCCAAAAGCAGTGTCTGTCCCCACGATTGTGTTGCTGTGGTGAATGTGTCTGGCAATTTATATAAGAAAAAAATACATCTGCAAAACAGTGTGCATGACATTACTCAAAGACGGTAACCATGGAGTCTGTGGGACCACGGTGAACTGCTGCAGATAGGTTTGTTAAATGCAAAATAATTCTATACTAATGTATGCATTTTTGAGGCGTCTTATTCATCTTTGCTCTGGTCCTTGTTGCAAACAGACACTTAGAATTGACATGCAATATATTGTGGGGAACAGCCATGATCGGTGTCATTCAAATGCTGCAATAAACATGTCTGACAGGAAAAAGGTTGTAAATATTTGGTAAAAAATTATATATAGGAGTGATCAACATTTAATGTGACACATTAGCATAACAAAGTAGTATTTGTAGTAGTATTGTCATGAAAATTCCTGTTCTGGAACATCTTTTGATAATCACAATCAGAAACATTTTAATCTAAAGTCACAACAATGTAGAAGTTTCCATATTAGACCATAGATGGATGCATTTGAACTATTTAAGTGTACTGTTCCTTCAGTCCTCAAGAATCCCTGTGCAGCCTAGTCAAGCATACCTGCAGCTCCTCATTTATTCACTCATTAATTTTCTTTGCCCATCTGTTCCTTCTCAGGGGCAGGAGGGCTGGAGCCTGTCCCAGCATGCACTGGATGGCAAGCAAGACCAGATCGGTGAAAAAACAAGTTATACTCAACACAAGAAGAGTGCAGTTTTATGCATTAGAACTCATTCCTAGTAACAAACACATGCCTTATTGCATCAGGCAAAACATAATGTTGTTTCTGTGTCAGCCGGCTGATGCACACTTAATGCAGTTGGATTCTCTGCGGATGTGGATCTGCATCCTGAAGTTAAAAATTAACCAGCACAGCAATGTAAACCTAATTTAGCGTATAAATGCCACAACAAACCAATTTAGTCTATTCCACTCAATAAAGCAGCCTCAGTGCGTCTCCTGACACAGAACACTTCAGAAATAGACTGAGCCTCTCACAGAAATGTTTACTTTTGCGACCGCTAATCATTTACAGCATGAAGACTCAAGATTGCAGATAAGAGCACTGTGAATTACATGCCATTTAAAGTAGAAATACGTCAAACTTGTGCTTCCTTCTTTTTTCATTCTTTTAAAAATCACATAGTCCACATATACAATACCAGGGACTCTGAGGCTCACCACCAGAATAATTATGCACTACTTACTGGTTAATTATAACTTTAACAGTTACTCAGTGATTGCCTTTAAACACTACTTCCAAAGTGACTGATTAATTTTGAACTTGAATTATGCAATTAAAGATATTAGTAAAAATGCGTGCAAATTATATGTGCATATATGCTTTTATAAAAACGGTAATTCGGAGAGCAAATTAATAATTCTATTTCATTAATCTGCCCTGAAAAGATGAACATGATTTTTTCATTAACATTAAAACTACCCACATAAATGTATTAGATGCCCAATATGAGGTTTTAAAACCCCACTTTAAAGGCTGCATTTATTTGTGTCATCAAGGTGGCTGACAAACTCCAAAACAAGAGAAAAAATGAAGCAGTTATGGCATTATTCTTACTCGTCCATAGAACAAAGAGCTGTCTCATGCGAGTCCTATCTCTAGATCAAGTCCGATATTCACTTCTACTTTTAGCTCTGTTTTGGTCTTCACCTCCTCCTGAGGGATATATCTGCCTCTTGCGCCACTGTGTCAGATTCAGAGACTAGAGATACAGCTGCGAGAAGGTGCTGCAGCAACTCCCTACTCCCAGGTGGTTGAGGAATATTAAGTGTACAGGATTTTCTTTGTCACATACACCGCCTCACGGGACCTGTCCCCCACAATGTCTTTTGTTTGATAATTGTGAGCAGCATGAGCTGCCCACATGATTTCCTATAATATTCTGAGTAGGGTCCTGCAGTAAATTGTCTGTAGGCTCATTGATTCTGATTGGCTGCAGGGTGTCAATTCACACCCATGAAACTACTTAAGAGGTAAAGTCACCTACACTGTCCCTCTGAATACAAGCAATAATCTCAGATTCCATTCACTGTTCAAAATTGCTTCTTCAAGCGGCCATGCATCATGGCCGATGGTTTGTGAAAATCTTGACATTGATTTGGAGACAATAACTTTGCTGGCCAGCTGGTCTGTTAAACATACCATCAAATTATATGTTCTGTTTGGCAACTGCATGCAAGGCTGCTGATGTTGAATCTTGCTAGCATAACGTTAGCTTTCTGGTTAATAGCTGAGCTTATCTCCTGTCATCAAGTCATATCTAAAGTTCATCCTATTTACTGAAGTTGTGGACAACTTTTCTGTTGCATAAGAACTTTAAGGGATTACAAATTTAGTTGGACCCCAGAGTGTTGTCAGGGAGAGAAAGTTATTACTTGATTATAAAGATTTTCTATTTTGTTCGTAAAGTGCGTGAAAGTATAAATGAATTGTCTAATTTTTTTCTTTGGCAAGTCACCATGGTATAAGCAGGAATATGTCTTTCAAGGTGAACGTAATCAGGAATCAATGGACTCTGTGGAGGCCACCGTTCGTCCAATAATTCCTGATAAAGGACATCTTGTCAGACATTATTCCTTACCAATACCCTTACATAGTTCTTTGAACCGTCAGCCGCACTTTTAAAATGTGGCTTGATGACTCTCTGCTGACAGTGAGCAGCCAGCATTTCTTAACTATGATGTATTCATGCTGTCACATCGTTTCTCTAAAAAAACACCATATGGTTTCATCAAGATGTGATTTAGAATGTTGCAAGGGCACAAAAGTCAAAAGTGTAATTTAGTCAAACTCAAATGCTGTGCGTTTATGCACTAAATTACCATGTATAGCATGTTTAAACAATTGTCCCTGGTGAATTCTGTCCAACAGTATATGTGAAATCAAAATACATTAAACAAAATGCTAAGATCAACAATACTAACTCTCGTCTTGACTGCTTAATAAATGCCCTGGGCCATCAGGTACACATCCTCCAGCTACAGGACAGAACCCATCCATGCAGTTCTCATGATCACACACATTATTCTGTCCGCATCGCAGAAGTACAGTACATGCAGCATCCTTCACATCGAGCAACAATTTTCTATACTGGAGAGAAGCAATATGTGGAGCACTCAGGAGCTTTGTGTTAGTCAGCACAGTACATCCTCGAGATCAGGACTAAGGCACTTATATATATTTTTTCATTACTTCAGTCTTTCATCTTGAGAGAAAGATGCTCAATGTAGCATAACAGGAAGAACGATGTAAAAGGTTGTTCTTCTTCAGTACATCCGGTGACGCTTGGTTTGTATGCAAATGTCCCGAAGGATGAGCACAGCTGTGACTCTTTAACAGACAAGTTAATTTGCACATGTCGCAGGATACCGGGTCATCAGTTTCGAAGACCTTATCCATTCTGAGAGGGAAACTGCCAGGTAGTGTCTTTTGTAACTCAGAGAGCCAGAACAGAAGATGTGAGATGTGACAACACTGTGGGTAAGGGGTCAACACACCTGTCATTCCTTTCAGGGTGGTGTGGAGTTTACAGCTTGACAACATATCACACTCTCACAAAGAAGGTGAAGGACTCTGACACCTTTTATCTGTATAATGATATCTGATATATTGGTGGACACATTTCGCATTGTGGTTTTCACTGCATTTCAGACACATTTCAGAGCAATAAAGATTATTTTGTTAGAATTCAATTTCAGTGGTGGACAGCAGTATAAGTGGGAGGACAGAGGACTCACCAACATTTTAGGGAATACAACGTTTTAGAACCATGGAGCAGAGAGGTATACCAGCAGCAAACAACTGTTTCCCCGAGCCTCCCCCTGCTGAGTTTTGACATAGAAATGTTCAACATTTAGCACCACTGGGCTATTTTCTTATGTGAGTGCTCTGATTTTTAAATTCATTCTTTGATTCTGGAACACTAGCTTTAGGACTTGTGTCCCAATAGCATTTTTTTTCTATCACCACACAAGCGCTTAATCCAAGCGCTCCCCGGCGCCCTGCCAGCACTTTTCTGCCACAGAAAAAAAAAAAAGCTGTATGAACACCCACCCATGGCATGTTTTTCTAGTCTTTCTGAGGACATTAACTGTTACTACTCCTGAAAATGTACACTAAATTATCCTAAAACACCTATCCCAAAGTCAGTTCAAAGCTTTTGTTGAACCCTTTGGAGTACAGGCGTGGTTAGGCTCTCGTCAGAAGCTGTGTAAGTGCTTCTGGCATTGAGCTTGAACACACTGAAATATTGGAAAAACACTATTTAAAAACACAACTCATATAGCCTTACATCCAAGTCCAAGTTCGATAACAATCTCACTGAAAAAGAACACATAACATATGTTTTCCTAAGGAAAACAGCATCAACATGAGCATACACTCATTAAAGTTCTTTATTTTCTTATTTCCCCAACTTTATGCATATGAAACAAATGTTCAATGAAAAAACACCCTATACAAAGCGCAAAACAAGTTTTGGCCTTAGATAACCAATACAAACTGCATGTTGCCAGATTTGAAATCTCATTGGCTACATGATGTGTCAGTCATACAGGGAGTGACATGTTAGTGGTTCAGGAGAGAATAGAGCTGTCTACGTGATCACTTGTTGGCAGTTGTAGGCTCCAGGGTGGACATAGCAGCTCAGTCACTATCTTGTCATCCTTCATGCATGAAATACTGCTTTTTTGATTGAATATTTTACTGGTTTAGATATACTGGACCTTTGGGAAGTGAGTTGCCAATACTTTGTAAACACTTTTTTATCTGTTGGCCTGTTTGTTTGAATCTGCCTGATGTGGTTTTATCTTGAAATGGTTTGTGTGAAATCTAAATACAAGGATCTCAGCTTTCTAACACTGTATCAGTTCCCATTTAAACTGTCGAGCTGTGGTTGTATTATCATGCATATAAGATGGCCAGCATTGGAAAACTATGAAGTTAAATGGTTGAATGAATTCATTTTATCTGCATGCCGAAGTGTCCTTGGGCAAGATACTGAACCCCAAACTGCTCCCAGTGTGCTGTAGGCACCTTGCATTGCAACCACCGCCATCAGTGTATGAATGTATGTAACTTTGGACACTGTCTGCTTTTCTGGAAATTATGAGGTTTGACAAGAAAAGCTGGAAAAGACACTTTGCCCATTTCCAATGGAGACATAACACCTAGTTTGGAGGTGCAACTGGAGGCTACAACTCACCTTTTGTTTAGATGGACAGTAGGTAGCCATTGACTCTAGATGGCATGTTTGTGAAGACAGACAACATTCATTCTTGTAACTTATCATGTCACACATAGGGTGGGAAGTTTGGGTTTTCTGTTTTGAATTTTCATTCTGAGTGTTGAACCCTTAGGGCAAGGTGTCATGTGCTAAATCAACACTGGCGGATATGTGCCTCCCACTCACTTCCAGTCTATGAAGGCAAAAGGTCAAATACAAGTTTTGTTCCCAGTGGTGAGGTAAAACTGCAAGATGGTTTTGCATAGAGTTCAACGAAAGCGAACTCAGTCAGGCAAAGTCGCGCCCACAACCGATAGCAGAGGATGTGTGTGGGGCTGACCCCTTAAACCGACCAAACTCAGTTCCGCGTGTGTCGCATCCTGCACTCGCCACCTTCAGCGCTGGCAGGCGGCATTCACGTATGCAGGACCGTGTCTAGACCTTTGTGTGTTCCTTCCTTTTCGAAATCAGTTGGTGTTATTTTCACCTCCTTCCATCTTTTCTGCAGATTCACAAACTTCACTCGTCAGCCAGTTGTTTTTTACAGGCTCACAAAAACTTATTTCCAACCACCAGCTGTGTTATTGTTTCTGAACATCATTTCAAAAGTTCCAGAGCATTATGACCCTTATTTAATCCCATACAACATGATTTGATCTGATGCACTCGAGTGGTTGTGAACTCGTGATATAAATCTCTGGGTGGGAATGTGAGCTGCAGGAGTTTTTGCTGTAGCGAGAAATGATCAAAGACTCCGTTGTTTTTTTTCTGGGACTATTTGCGCCGCAGACCCCTGCCACGATCTGCCCTTCAGCTACACTGTTTCTCAGAGAGAGGCGAGTGCATGCGGGGTTTTCTTCAGGATGGTAGTCAAACAGGTCAAGCTGAAAGAGACAGGGCTGCAGAGTATAACTGAGCTGTCATCGCACAAGTACACCTTTTCCGACAGTGTCCCGTGTCAAGCTATCTCGTATTCAGTCAAAAGAATAGTTCCACGAGTTCAACGCTTGGCCACTCAAGTGAGGAAAGTTCATATGGGGCTCATCGCACAATCCTGAACAAAATAGTCATCTGTCTAATTCAGAATAACTGCAGTCGAGCTGAAAAGAGGGCTTGAAACAAGTTCTTATGCGCTGAAAGTAGAATTTTCTCAACAGATTTCTCAGGGGTGGCTTGGACGCAAGACGGGATTAATGATTTATTAAGGTAAAGATTTATATGCAGCACAGCCTTTTCCATTTATTTGAGCATCAAAGTAGAAATGTCAGATGAAGGACTGCTAGTTTGGTGGATGAGAAAATGTTTCAGGATTGCTAGTATCATCAGCAATTACTACATACTGGGAAAGAGCTCATGTAAAAACAGTTGTACCTTTTGATATTTTTGCTAGAAGCGCAGGTTGAACAAGAAGTTACTCATCGATCACAGACTCCGAATCAAATTACTTTCCAATAACCAGCAGGCGGCAAAACAAACAGAGGAGGAATTGTTCTCTTAGGCTTTGGACAAGTGACAAATGTTCTGCTTCCTTTATTTTAAGTCTGCGGCTTCAATAGAAATCGAGGAGTGGTGAAGGGGAGATATGAGAAAAGCAGTCATTGAAGTGTTTCCACTGTGACAACAGAAGACAGATTAAACTCTTCAGCAGCCGCCTATTTTCAAAGTTATTCCCAAAAAAAATTACCTCTCCCAAGGACTCACCTCCTACAGTGATGATTAATTCCGCACCTTCTTTCCCCTCGTTTCCAAAAAAGGAGAAATGTTTCATGAAATGATCCAAGGTAATTAGCCGCATCCTTGAAAGTAATATCAAAATGTAAAAATAAACTAATTATGTTATTTTAGGTTTTACGTTAGTGTCCATGTTAGTTTGTGTGTGTGTGTGTAATCCCCCTAATTAGATCTAGTTATTATCAGACAGGGCAGTGGATTCATTAATGGTAAGGGTCGAAGGATGGATGCCAGCTCAGGTAGTTCATGTCGATGTCCCAGAACGTAGCAGACATGAGCTACATGCTGAACTCTGAGTATCAGAAATAAAAGAGCAAATGAGAGTACAGGCTGAAATATTCAGGGCATGTTCCAATGCCATATTGCTGGACAGGATGAACACCGTAATAAAATCTTGGTATTTTTAGAGCCTTGCCTGTGATAATGCAACATAATTTGACTTGAAGGTGGTGCTGTAGGAAAGGTCATTAGAACATTATACTTACAGCAGTGTATCCCCATGAGAGCTGTGCTCAGCAAATTAATAGTCTATACACTTTTTATGAGTTACACTGACTTCTGTGGAAAGGTGACATTGTTGCCTGGAGGTGGTGCACAAGGACCGTTGATGGAGTGTCCAAAATGGTAGGGATTCATGCTCCCCAATGGATGGATACCCTAGTATGACTCAAGAAGGCACAATGTGATAGTGGTATTAAAACCGGGGTCAGATGGCACCAGAAAATGTAAGATTTGTCTACGGAGGACCATGACCAGGCAGAGCAAGGGACAATGAACCAATGAACAATGAAGAGGTCACCAAAATCCCCAGGAATCATCTTCTAGATTTGCGGAAGCAGTGGGTGTCACTACAGTTTCTTCTTTGCCACCATTGTACATTTTAATGTCAAACCACTTGGACAACATCATCTGTGGACATTGGGACTCATCCTCTGGGGACCAAGACATTTTTTGATAAGACCATCAGCCAGTACACTTTCATTCCCAAAAAAATCAGATCAACACACACAAAATACCCATTGCCTCTACCACCTAGCATTACATTAGCATTAGCTTTACATTAGAGGGGTAGGCCAAAGTGATAGGGCTACATGGCCCTCCAAGTTCTCTGAACTCTCCTACTGGCTAGCTAGCTACCTGCATTGTTATGGCTGAATTGAGCATGACAGGCCTGTACCTAAATGTTGCATTCCCCCTCTCTGATGGCATGTGACATTTGGAATTTAACTGTAGTCTAGCAGTGAAGTTGCTGGAAACGGTACCGCTCCTCTAATATCAGTGCAGACTGGCAGGGTTGGAGCACAGGTTACTAATGTTAGCCTATAAAGCACCACTAATGGCTAAGTAATTAAGCAGTGTTCTTTTTGTATTTGATGACTTGATCCATGTTTTTTCTGTCTCCATCAGCAGGATTTCCACAGTGATGCAAGAGAAATCTCCACAGCTAAACGCCACTGACAAAAACCAATTATGTATGGAAGGGTAGTAAGATTTCATCAGACATTTTATCACGGTCCCAAGTGTTTCACCAAAAGGAGACTTCGACATTATGATGCTATCCGATGAAAGGCGAGAAGGTCACTGGAATTTAAAAAATGACAGCACAGGTTTAATTTGTGAAGTTAATTATGGCGGCATCCCCTTTAAGTGAACTAGTTTCAGGGTACATGCTCACTGATTGACATGGCTCTCTGAGACGCTTAATAGAATGGAGCCATCGTTAACATGACTGGTCATGCTTGTGCTTCTCCTGCCTTGACAAGTCAAAATGTCCGCTGTATATAGTGTGTTCGGGTGTTCTGTGTAAATGTAGCGGTTTGTCCAAATTAACCAATAGTTAACTCAAAGGACCTTGTCTGAATGGTAGTAAAATGTGCAGCCGGTGAATGGTCAGAAAATGACTGGAAGAATAACATTTTAAAAAATAAATATGCGCTAATTAGGGAATTAAAACTAAATGCCTGCTAATTTTTCAGGGGACCAGCTGGAATCCACCCAAGGATCCCTAAGTGTTCCCTTTTCGGCACTTTCAAGTATCCACTTTCAATAGATTTATTGTGGCCCTAATTATGGACTGATAGCTCCACTTTTATTCATTTGAGTTGTGCCTTTCATCTCTCGCGGTGCCCATTCAGAATTTGCCCTTAATTTTATTGACAGCTCTGTTTGCCCATCCTTCACAGCAGCCATCAAAAAAGCAGCTGTGGTCTATATTTTCCACCGCTACATCAGCAGGGGACTGATGACAGCAATCACAGGAAAAGGATTTGAGACAGCTGGGTTATAAAACCTACTGAGTCTATAAGTCTGTAAAATGTATTAAATTGTTATCTGGAGACCGAATAGGGGTATTATCTTCAGTGCTTTTTGTGCTGATGTCTCACATAGGAGTGTCACTTGACCTCTTGTGGTTGTCACTCAATAGGGAATTGAGACCTAATGTGGAAAATGCAATTATTGAGGCTTGGAGGTGGAGAAAAGTGAGTGGAATACAAACGGCGAATAGAGGAAGATGAAAGATGCCCAATCCAGCTCTATTTTGCTTATCGGGAAGTGATGTTTTGTCTTATTAGCCCCGGTATGTAAGAGTAGAAATTGTGTCTCTGTCAGAAAGAGTGCAGGTGCATGCAGAAGAGTCCGTCCGTGTAAAAATAACGATTTTTCATCTTCCAGCAGCAAAGCTATAACCTGAAACATGGCAACCATGCCAGACGTTTTCCTGTATCATGCTGCAAAATGCCTGAGGAAACTTTACATGGTAGTCGCTCAGCTTGTCCCACTTTATGCTACTTGGAACCAAAACTTGAATGTGATTGTTTGAGATGATGGCCAGGGGGCAGAAGGTAGGAGGCAGACAGCGGTTTGGAGTAGAGCAGATTGGTAGACATGGGATAAAACAGAATGAGAGGCCTCAGCCTGAGAAATAGAACAGCCCGTGGTGAACAAGAAGTCGCAGCAAAAGTGAGGCCAAAAGTACATTAAACACAAAACTCTACCCAACATATATATCCACAGCGCTGCTTTTCCGAGTGACTATGTTTGAAAAAACAGATGTATCTCTGCAAAAACTCATAAAAGTTATAGCCTCCCAAGGAATTGTTAAAACACCAGATCGTCTCTTGAACCGTATATTGTCATAAACAAAGCGTTGGAAGCTTTAAACCGCTGTGATCCAAATGTGAACAGATCCAAGCTTTGGAAACAGCTTTCACTCCCAGAGGGACTGACAGGCTCTCTAATACAAAGACTCAAACTAGATGGCAATGAGCACAAAGCTTGAGGTGCTGTCTGAAACTGTTTAAAAATGACATTATATCAGTATTTTTTATCAACTAGAAATGAAAGATCTGACATATAAAAAATGTATAATTTTGATCCATCAGCCAAACTTCAATAATGCTATATATCTGGTCAAAAGGGACTGATTGGACTTTTAAGGTAGAGCTTAATGATTCTGGGACCCTTCCACAACTGATCTTAAATTATATCTAAAGGCTGTATCGTAGGCAACTGGACGTGTTTCAGTTTCTTGAAGACGTTTCACCTCTCATCCAAGAGTCTTTTTCAGTTCTAACTAACTGGAGGGGAGTTGCAGGCTTTTAATCTCTGTGTGGGAATGACCTAACAGAGGCGTTACTGATACGTGAGCTCTGAGTTTCAGAGTTGTTAGGGCCACTTGTGGGTCCCTGATTCAACCAGCCTTCATGTGGGTTGTTGGGGCCATGTGCGCCCAGGTGTGAATGGTTCTTAAACTGTCTCTCTGGGGAGGGAACTCAGTACTGTATTGTAGGTGGCTGATAAGTAATGTACTAGGCCACCTCCTCTGTTCAAAGACAGTTGTTCCAGCCTGACATAGATGGATTCTTTTACTCTTTCAAATCATCTGTCTTCTCTGGCCAAGATGATTAGATTGTTGTCCAGCTGGCTACAATACAGCACTTAGATTTACCATGACCTGGATGAGTGAGAACCTTCATCAACATCCTAACTCATACATCGTTTGATCAGCTTGACAGTCCACTACCAAAAACAAAGTGTTAATTAGACACAAACTTTTAAACCATTAAAGCAACATTATGAATGAATGAGGGTGAATGGTGTCTCTGTCTCAGCCAAACCGGTCAAAGAATGGCCAGTGTTTCATAACATTGCTTTTTTTTAAAGTCTTTAGCACAAAGGGACCACAGGAACCTGCATTGTCCCTCAGGAATTTATAAAAAAAATTGTGAGAAAACCAAAATGACTAATGACCAAATGTTATGATACACAAATGGCGTTATCAAGAATCTACAAAGAGTGATATGAAATTCTTGGTACCAGTGGTTTCAGAACTTTTGCATCATTCAAGGAAAGTCAACTTTGTCTACCATTAAAGGTAGACCACCTGTCAAATATTCTCAAAACAAATAGGGGGCAGCATATCACCAGAGTCACCACTTACTGCGGCTGCCATTAGCAAGTTAACCCAGACGGGCTTGGGCTAGCTGGTTAAGAAGAAGAAGAAGAAGAAGAAGAAGAAGAAGAAGAATCTTTATTTGTCCTCTGCATTTAACCCATCACTAGCTGCACATTCTAAGTATACACATACACACACAAGCTAGGAGCAGTGGGCTAGGGTTGTCAGCGCCCGGGGAGCACACATGGGGGGTTCGGTGCCTTGCTCGAGGGCACCTCGGCAGTAACCTAGGAAGCGAACTCCATAAGAAATCTCAGACACCTCATAAGTTCAGAACAGCCATTTCTTTACATTGTCTTGTGTTTGTTTAATTTTTGAACTTTTTCAACTAACACACTTTACATGCAGAAAGAAAAATGTTATGAACTCTGAATTCTGTGTTTCTACCTCAAACAGAAAAAAAATCTGGGGCTTTTACTCAACATACTCAATATTGTCATTAGTCATTGATAGTTAAAGTTAAGTTATTAAGGATCGGGAGCAAGACCTCACCATTCTGACTAATTTACCCACCTAAGTTCAATCATCTGTGCGATCACCCTCTCCAACATGCTGCAGCCACACCATGGCTCCATTCACCCCCAGGCCACTGACCCCTATTCATTCTTCTACATGGCAGCAATATCCATCGAACATGACCCTCATCCTCTCTATGTTGAACCTTCTAGCCATCTCAAATGGAACTACTTTTATGCTATATAATGGCATAGCCCTTGTTGGCAGACATGGTATATGATTATAAATTATATTATAGATCCAAGACAGAACTATCAGCAATGTAGAACTGAGAGACAAAAAAGGGCGCTGCGTGTGCTACTTCAGCACCACGGACAGCGTCGTTGTTTATCACTGCACAGCATGGTCAGGCTGCTGATGTTTCAGAACCAACAGGGATTCTTGCATATACAAACCTCAGTCTGATAAAGGATGAATGAGTCAGGCAGACTGCACCAACATATATAACGAAACAACCACCTCTGCTCCTGCGCCCTCTCTGCTTCTAGGGGAAGAAGATGGATGGATGGCAGGTAAACGTGGAGGATGATTTTTTTTTAAAATTTTGCTAACAAGGCGGGACAGCACAACACTTCAAATGACTTGCAGAATACAATGGATTTTAATTTCTGCTTCACATTGAAACTGACCTGTATTTCTGTTACTAGAGTTTGAGAACAGTTTGTTCATAGAAGGTCAAACAGGGTATAACTGACCCAGAACACACAGTCACTGCACTGTACACCGCCGTACATGATGAACGAGGCACATGTTCATGCAAAGTCCGTACTTGCTGTCATAGCGATGCCCTCTGATCATTGCCGTACTTTGTCACCTTCACCAAATGCACCACTCAAGCTTATGCAACGGGAAAGGATTTTTTTTACTGCAAAACTTTCGACAGAAAAGTTTTAAATATTAACGTCTTTGATCCATTAGAATCAAGGACCACTTTTAACTCGCTCCAGTGACTGGCTGGTTCTTCAGGTGCCTCGTGCCAGGTCTGATCTTGGACAGACTCCTTTTAGTGTTAGTGCTGCAGTCTCTTGGAAGCTCGCGCAAAATGACCTTAAAACTGAACTTTCTTTCGCTTCAACACTTCAGGTCTTTAACCGTCCACTTTCGGCCTATGAGGAATTCAGCTGTATGTTGTTTTGTGTGTTTGTAGTGCCATTTTAATTGGCTTGCTTTTGATTGTTTGCTCGGTGCCTTTGTTCCAGCTCGGCAAAATTAAAAATGAGGGGTCTCCCTCAGAGGATCATTTGCTTTGACATTTTGTCAAAGCAGGAAAAGCTCAGATGTGACTAATAACATTAACGATGGCTCCATGCTATTAACATATTGACAACCGTTGACCACTAATCGCATCTCAAAGGGTAACTCCACAAATTGTGCACATTAAAGTGCGCTCAGAGGTCGTGAGGAGTGCTACTGCATATGTGAAAACAGTAGTACAAAGCCTTATGTTGCATTTCTGGTTCTACTGTATCTATTTGCATTATTGGTTTTCAGACTTTCCATAATGAGTCCAACAGTGTTATAGGGGTGCAATACCTGTTTTTTTAAAACTTTGTTGCCACAGTGCAACGTGTCCACTGAGTGACATCACTCTGGGCAGTTTATCAGATTACTTACAGCTTCCTCTGGAGCCACAAAAGGCTTTATACTGCTTTCTTCACACATGCAGTAGTGCTCCCCAAGAGCAGTAAACACACTTCAATGTGTACAATTGGTGGAGTTACCGTTTTAGTGTCCCAGTCTGCCACGTCTGCGAGTGAGCACGCACAATACCAGAGCCATGAAACTAGATCACCTGAATGGAATGTGGCCACCGTTAACATTGTGAATTCTACCTGTGCTTTTCCTGACTATGTCTATTGACTCCCTGAATCTTAAATAAAAGCTTGAATAAATAAAGTCAGAAGAAAAGGGGGTTAATCTAAATATACAAATGCAAGTAGTGGCTACATTTTGCGATTCATATATTTAAGAAAGTCTGTGATTCTGCTTTATTAATCATTAACTTTTTGCAGGGGTTTTTGTTGTATGATCCGATCCCTTATATAACTTGTTTGTCAGACGCATGGTGGAAAATGCTACCATCAGCTGTCTCACTGAGAGATCCCTTCGTAGGAGAAATGATCTGCAAGCGCTGTAAATTATGCTATAGTCACGTATACTTCGGGGTTTTTAAAAATAAACATGACATTTCACGGCTGTCTGTTAGGTCACACAAGCTGCTCGTCATCAGACTTCACAGAAAGCCAATAAAACTCCCATAATCTCATTAGAGCTGTCACGCAGGCGTCATACACCAACTGAAATACTTTGAGGGCAGTTTTACATTGCCAAAGCAGGATTACAGCTCCTCACCCTCCTGACATCCATCCCAACATCAGGATTTCTCCCTGGATTGACATGAGCTACATGAGCTGAACCGTACTCTACTGTAAGTTCATCAGTGTCAGCTTACATAGATGCTGTAAGAGCAGAGACGTATTGTATTCCTCATGTTGCGGAATCAGCAAACATCATTACATATATATGACATTAATGAAGCGCCGATGAGCACGTCTATTCTCCAAGACCTCATGCAGATATAATCCCTTCCCTCATATTTGATTTATGCAATGACTCATTTCAACAAGCTTTTCAAACCAAATTGAAAATTCTTTACATCAGTTAGTCGAGGTGTTCAGGAGCTTAAACCCCTGGCGTGTAGATCTCCAGACGAAACAGGTTCAGTTCCTCAGCCTGGCCTTCGCTTTGTGAACTCTGTGGGATTTGAATTTCTTCCCCCCCCCGTATTCCGAAGACATGCAGGTCAGGTAGACGGAAGAATTCTAATTGACCGAGGGCGTGAATGTGAATGATAGTCTGTGCAAGTGAGTTAGCTTTGTAATGAACGGATGATCTGTGAAGGGTGCTCCCTCCGAGCACGCTGGGAGAGGCTCCAGACAGCCTGTGAGTGAAGAATAAGGTTAACGTTCCAGCAGGTGGCAGCAGAGACAAACCAATGTGCACGTAGCCGGATGAGCCTGTTTATGTAAGTTCTGCTGGACATGCCGCGGTGTCAGTTTCACTGGAACTGTGGGCACTCTAATAAGACGCCCCTCAACTCATTTGGCAGAGCACAGCAGATCAGAGTTGCTCCATTATTGCAATTGTCATGAATTTCAAAAACAGCGTGACGCCTGGCAGGCCTGAAATCTAGTCCTACACACACACACACAGATGAGTTTACTAGGGCTGGAATGTGGTGGTTCGAAGCACTGTCTCATTGAAATGTTCAGACACCACTGATGGATGTGTTTGGAACCGTCTTCTGTTGCAATTTACACATATACATACATACATAATTAACATTGTACATTTATTTAAACTTTTCCAGACTCGCATTACATCACAGGTATCCTTGTGATATGGCGCTGCATTCGAGTCAATGCTGAAGTCGGAATTTCCTTGTTGAAATGTTCAACTTCCAATCATTCCCGGAGCACAATGCCAAAAGTTCACATAAATCGAGGCTGACTATAAAAAAAGAGATTTACACACGAGTTGAACCCCTCAGCAGTGCAGCCACCAAATGAAATAGAGGAGGGAAATGACATACGAGGCAACATACGCCATTATTTATTCTATTAACGGCACTTTTAGACTTGGAAATGTTATGGCCGGCTCTCAGGCCATAAAAAGCAATGGCAGCACAGGCAGGGGGTAAACAAAATAAAAAGGAAATTTATTTAACGAAGATAATTTTTAAGATAACAAACGGAGCAAAAACTGTTTCGTACAAAGGAATCTTTATGGAAACTGTATACCACGTTAACCAAGATAATACCAAATAAACGATACGGAAAATCAAAAGAGTCTAAAGCAAGACGACGTTGTGCCAGGGGAAGAGAACCAACAACACAAGAACAACACAAGTCACTGCGACTGTGATGTTAAACAAGTGTTGATGTTAGTCAAGAGCTAGGAATTCTTACTTTAAGCAGCGTTCCATTGTGCTTTTTTAGCAGGAGGTCGGAAATGTTCGAGCTCTGAGTTGCCTGGAAAGCAGCATTGCTGTTAGCACCGCTGTCACAAGCATTAGCAAGATGGCTACCGCTTACAGCGTGGCTACTGTCAGAATCAAAAAACAACAGTTAGAATTAGAATCCCAATTTGATGTTGGAACCTCGAACCAAGTGCTGTGAAAATGAAGTATAACATTAAAATGTTAATAATTGGACAGCTTTTGCAACTTGCTGATCAACTAGAAAAATACAGGTTTTGAACAGTCTGCATGGTAAGAGGGAACACATATCAGGAGGGGAACAGACTTTGATACAACACTTCATCCAGTGTATGCTCTTATTTCATCTTGGTTTCTATTACTCTTCCTCTTCACCTTTTTTGCCTCCTCCATCAGCGGGGTTCTTCTTCTGCAGTGTAGAGTTTCCACGGCTAGTTCAGTTGAGCCGCAGTCACTCAGGAGTAGCAACCGGGTTAACCAATGCCTCCTCCTGCGCTGTAAATCCATTTTCGTTTTTTTTTCCAGGAAAAATTCTGCAAACTGAATAGCATAGTAAGAGCAAAACTTATATGGAACCAATCTACAGTACTTGTGGGTAGTGTCATTTTTCTACAGCCATAACACTGCAATCAGTATTTACTTCAGAATAACACTTGAAAGGTGCAACAAGTAGAGTTTACATTTTATTTAACTTTTTTTTTAACAATTAGATATCAGTAAGTTGTGAAGATATGACTTTTGACGTCATGTCAAAGAGGTCTATGTATTGTGTTGCGGAGACATGCACTGAAGTTAACATGCTAAGCGGCTAGCCCTGGCCTGTCCTTTCTTATAAGATCCTTCTGGGCATCCAGTCCAGACTGTTTACTCCACAGCTAACAGAGCTAACTGGCTGATAGAAGCAGTTGGCAGCGCTTAGTGGGTGCTCTGGTGAAACACTGCCCCCTGTGTTTTTTGGAGTAATTCAAGAGGTGGCCAATTCTTACATATTGAACCTTTAACTTTAATTCTCCACTAGCATTGTTGTACTACTCATTTATATATTTTTAAATTGTGTATTTATTACTTATCTAATATTATTTTCATTTTTGTTGATCATCAGCTGATAATCCTCCTCCGCTTTAGGCCTCCTCCTTCCTCCAGCTCTTTGCCCCACCAGATGAATACTTTGTTTGAAGCAGCCAATTACTGTAAATTTGACTTCTAGCTGAGATCTCAAAGAAACCATTTAAGTCAAGTAAAAATTTGAATTTCATATGCAACATCTCCAATATTTCCACTTGATAAATGCTGTGGGCATAAAAATTATGGAGGCAGGGGGCTAGTAAATATTTCACTCATACGGCTTCAGTGAAGAGCTGGAAAAAGCAGATACACAAGTGATGTTAAGAGCCAGAAATTATTTAAACAACCCCAAAGCTACATAAAAATAAAAGCAGTTTAATGTGAAATGGGACGTGAAGGACTATTGGACTATGTGTCTAAATCTCTCTGAGTTATGTCCTTCTTAGCAAGGTAGCAGATTGATCATACTGAACTCTGTTTGACATGTTATGTGATGTTTGAAGTCAAACATATTTTCTATTAAGAATAAATTATGTGTGTATGTTCAAAACATTGATGCTGGGGTAACATAACAGATGATGATCTACAGTTATATGTGCTGACCATGGAGGCCCGCGGAATGCGAATTCAAAGATCTGTAAATATGCACAAGTGAATAGAAGACCATTTCCAGCAACCATCACTCCTGTGGTTCAATGCCACATCCTGTTAGCTAATCCAAGTTTGCCGTGTTAACAGGCTAATTGATCATTAGAAAGCCCTCGTGCAATCATGTCAGCACAGCTGAGAACTGTTGTGCTGATTAAAGAAGCAATAAAACGGGCCTTCGTGAGGCTGGTTGAGTATCTGGAGCGTCAGCGTTAGCGGGTTTGATTTCAGTCTCAGAATGGACTGCTGTGTGAACCTCTGTTCTTGTTTTGAGAAATGAGGGCTATTCAGTGTGAGAAACTGCCAAGAAATGGAATCTTCGACGCTGTCAGCTGGTACTCTTTCAATAATGGAGTGGTCACACAGCCGTCTCCAAATCTCAGACCTACGGACTCTTGACTTGTGGAAGCAGGACAAGCACAGGTGTAATAAATAGCACTAACAATGGCTGGATTCCATTTAGATGAGACAGTTCCAGGGTTATGGTAATGAACCTAAAAAAGGAAGGGCCATTATGTCACTGAATCTTGCTTTTGCGGCAGACTGTGGTCTCAGCTATATTGAAGTCTATGGGAATGCCTCAGAGACCAGGTTAAGGCCTGATTAACCTTTTACTAATGATTGACAGGGTTATTAATTTCGACTCCAGTTAGGCTGCAAACAGGAGTCCCTCCCAAAAGAAATCGAGATGAATGGCATGTCCATAAAAAAAATCGTCAACCTGCGGTGAAGTGTGTTCTTTCATTTTCTGGAGGCGTTTCTTCATCAGAAGCCACACAACGTTAATATGTTGTGTTTCTCTGTGCTTCTCCCATAGACTTCAATACAGCTGGCATCACAGTCTGGTACCAATGCAAGATTCATTGACATAGTGACCCTTCCGGTTTTTGGGTTCCTTACCAGAACCCTGAAACCGTCTAATAGAAATGTAATGCAGTCAAGTCATTGTTAATGCAATGTATTACACCTGTGCTTGTACTGCTTTCAAAGGTCAGGAGTCCACAGGTCTCTTTTAGGTTCCTTGAGCTGGCATGCTCACTCGCTGACATGGCTTCTTGGGATGTTTTATTTAACATGACTTTCCTGCGTTGATGAGTCAATGTCTGCTGTGAAA
>CAEMYA010000024.1:2633393-2658178 GCA_903131615.1 Diplodus sargus
AGCAGTGTCTTTGAATGATTACTGTCTGGTATTAGGCAAATGCTCTCTGCTTATGGGAGCATGATAAGGGATTATGTCGCCTCAAGTAACACCATGTCACCAAAAAAGCAAGACAGGGAGCAATTCCTACGAAGATTTCTGACTAATAATGTCCCCTTCGACCTCCACTCCGCTCCCACCGATCCCCGCGCTTGCCAGCGATGCAGAATGGCGCCCTCTCACACATGTCGGACTGCCATTCCAGCGTCCGGCGCCGCTTTAATTACCCACCTCATCCATCCACCCCCTCCTATCCTGCCTCTGCAAGTGTAAATACCTATTGTGTAATTTACCCTGAAGTTCCCATTCACTAATTACCCTCTTCTAATCCTCCCCCCACCTTGGCGAAACCAACCCCAGCTCCAGAGTCTCCCCCCGCTACACTATGGATTCCCTGTCGGCTTGCTACGAGGAGATCGAACTCTAATTAAGATTGTTAATGAAGATTTAATTTTCCACTTCAAATGAGCCAGTGAACTCCCGAGAAAGCGTCCCGAGCGAAACGCGTGAGCGAGAGAGAGCGACGAGGAGAGGAGAAGCGGGGAGGAGGCCAACGGGTGGGGGACGGGTGGAGCTGGGACTTTACTTAAGGCGCGGTGAGACGTTTAACTCCGGGGTGCAGGCAGGAAGCTGCACCTGGCCTCCAGCTCCGGGATGGGGATGTTGAAATTCACCTCGTTCTCTTGCACTTTCCTCCTGTTTGGAGGCTGCCTTTAAAGCCTATACGTATTTGAAATGCAAAGATGTGGCACACACGAACACACACACACACACACACACATACGCTAGAGCACTCACACTGTGCTGAATAGCCAGAGGGATTTCTGTGTGTCAGGAAGGTTCAAACAGAATGAGGAATCTCCATGTACTTGAATTCAAACACACACACGCACACACACACACACAGGCACCAACTCGTGTGTCCTGTGATGCAATCCTGCAGCACACCGAGCGCGCGCTGGAGCTCTCCGGTTCAGTGTATAGTCAGTCGTTCCCATGTGTACGCCTTTAACAGAGCCCATTTTATCTCCGGCGCTGCCATTATACTATGATCAATTATGCATGCTGTAATTATTGACAGCACATCTCACCTAGAATGCTGCATTGCGGTGTTGATGCTCGGGGGCCGCGAGACTGATAAACGTACATATAGGAGTCGTAAATCGATAAGAGTGTTGTGTTGGCTACAAGTTGTTTTATCAGCTCGGTGGTGGTGGAGGCCGAGGGGTGGGGTGAGTCAACGCTGTTTTGCCTCCAACTGACTTCACATCTTCTTTAGATGCAGGATGTCGCCTCCGCAGGGGGCAAGTCAGCCCCATGAATCTCATAATTACGGGAAGGCGCGCGCACACACACACACACACACACACACACACACACAAGACATGGGCGAGGGCTGTTTTTTTGCTCTCCAGCACTCTGCAGAATCAGCTCCAGCCCAATCACAAACACACTTTTATGTAACGCAACAGACTCGCGTATTAACTGCTAATATGGTTCCTCTCTATCCCGTCCCTCTCCCTCTGTTTCGCTCCCTCTCCTGACTTGAGGCGGGTATTATCATTGTAATCAAGCGGAGACCCAGCTAACGCGATCATTCTCTAAACCATCATGTAGAAATAATCCCCTCCTTCATATTTGATTATTGTAATAAATCTTTTTAACCAGCTATTCAGTCACACAGCGACGGCGCACATCTCCCCGATCTATCATCCAGCCCGGGACGAAGGGCGCGGGGATGCAGGAGGGCTGCGAGGGCCGGTACGGGGGCCTTGTATTATTTGGTCGCAGCTGTCAGGTCCGCTCTCATTGCCTCTGCTCTGGAGTTCAAAATGTCCCCTTTCTTTTTTCTTTTTTTTTCCCTCTCTGTGTGCCGGGGAACAAACCGAGAACTCTCCCCCCCTTCGTCTGAAAGCGTGATTGCTCGGCAGAACTCTCCGTCTGTCCTCTATTACTGACCTCACATAGCCCCATCGGGTTAGATCAGACCAGACAAGGTGTTCTTTCATCCTGCGCGCACACACACACATGCAGACACACAAAGGCACACTCACTGTCTGTGGCTCGGAAATTTCAAGGGGCCAATTTGACAAGGCACACCCACCTACTCACAACAAGATACATGCTCACAAGGTGCGCTCACATTTGTATGCGCTGCACAGCACATCTCTCAATTCCTCTCTCTCCCGCTGTCTCTCCTCTGGCATACACACACTCACACACACACACACACACACACACACACACACACACACACACACACACACACACACACACACAAATAGGAGGCACACGCATGCCGCAGAAGTCAGATTATCCAGAAACTCGGCAGACTAGGAAGGAGCACAGAGCAGGTCTGACTCATCTCTTTGAAATAGTTCCTTTTTTATTCAAATTTACAAAAAGAAAAAGGTACAACAGAAATAAATACACTTTGTTCAGCACGCATTTGTGGAATTGTATCAACATCGTGCAGGAGCAATGAAGGCGGCGGGGTTGTGGGGGGTGCAGAACCGATGGGGTCTGCCTGTCTGCAGGGTCGCGAGGACAGAGCTCGTGACCTTCGTCCTGCACCCTGGAGCTACATATCAACAGGTCTAGGTGTTGAGAGTGTGACTTCACCATCCTCAGCATTTGGGCTTTTTTCTTCTTTTGAGCACTTGACAAATGGCCTGACAGGACCACTTTCGGTCCGTCACCGAGGGTTGGTGCATCTAAACTGGCTTTAAAAGTGTAGAAGAGCTGTGGAGTGCTGCCGAGGCTGCGGGCTTTTATTCTATTTAAAACAACTGATTCATCTAATCAGGCTTTTGATTGAACCAATTTGCCGGGCTCAGGAGGTGGGATAATCAGCTCCGTCAAGTGGTTTACTCGGCGCGGCACTCCAGAGCTGTGAAATAAGACAAATCAGGAGAATCATCACTTTGATTTTGACCAATCAGCCAGAGCAGAACTCTGATTTAGACCAATCAGCGGAGACGAAGCACCTGGAGCCCATCAAAACTGCGGAACAAACTATATCGTTGGAGCGGCTTGAAAGGTCACTTATTGGTATACTGCGCTAATTGCGTTTTGCGATGGCTGCCCCAGAATTGGTAATAGTGTTATGAGAACGAGGCGAGTTTTCCCAGTGTGTTGAGAGAGTCAGAAAGTTGGCACATTCCACGTAGATAGCAAGAGAAAACGTTGCCCAGATGATGCTTTGGCAGAGCAACATATTAGTGCTCTTTACGGCAATCCTTTTTCTCATAACAAAATCTGCCCCAAGTTGTTTGGCAGTCATTTCAGGTGCACCACTGTAATCACCAGCAGTTTGTTCCGTACATTCGACATTGTTTGACATTTCACTCAAATAGAATCAAGATTGAAGGATAATTCTGCGTTATTGCAACCTGGGTCTTGTAGTTTCTGTCAGTTATGATAACACTGCACACACGACTGATTGCTGAGAACAAGCGTACATTGGCAAGCTAAGGGTCAAACCTCATTGCAAAGAAAAAGAAAAAAGAAAATCTGTAGTTTATCTAGCTCGTTCATGTGTTAAGTGCAAAAGGGAACACGCCCCGAGGCTCAGTTTACACTTGTCATTTCAAGTGTCTCATATCAAGATAAGATAAAGATTGTTTTCCCAGCCTTGTCCGTAGGGTAAATGCTGGCGAACATTGTTTCTGCAAACCACTGATACATCCACATGCCCACGTGCTGCACAGAGCCTGAAGGATACGTAAAAGACAACACCAACCCCAGCCACAGTCCGTTCACCCTGCTGCGGTCTGGCAAGAGATACAGGAGTATCCGCTGCCATACCACCAGACCACAGAGCAGCTTCCTTTCTCAGGCTGTTAGACTCCTCAATTCATCCTCAGCACTACACCATAACAAATACTGCTGTTTCTGCTTTTTTGTTTTTCTGTGATGTATGTAAAAAATACTCAACTCTGTTTCATGTCATACCTAACCTAACCTAACCTAATCTAACCTAACCTAACCTACTATAACTACACTGACAAGTCTACAATTCATATGAACATATCATGTTCAGAGTACATGTTCATGACCTGTTTGTCATATGAGGACATGGTGGGGATGGCGCCGGAATTATGTGCAGGAAAGCTTCCAAGACAGTGACTGCACTTCGAGATTGTGTTCCAGCATTTTAAAGCGAGAAACCACAGCCATATTGTGCTGAAAAAAAAAAAATGATTTTGACATGATGTTGGGATATATACAGTTGTATTTGAGGCAACCAAAAACTTGTGTTCTGAGTCAAAACGTGTTCTGAGTCAAAACTATTCTGAGTCAAAACGTTGAAAAATGTTTTCCCAACCCTAACCAAGTGGATTTTGTGACTCAAAGTAAAGTATGAAACTGAAACTTAGGCAACATTAAGTTGCGACATAAAGAAATGTAAAGATTCAACATATCCGTGGTTTGCAGAAATGTAACCTGCTGACATTTATTCTGGCCTTTGGATTGTGTTTGCCAGGCTACCGGTCGGTCCTACTCCGACTCAGAGGGTGGTGATGCAAGAAGAACATCTGCACTTCAAGTTCAGTTACAACATTATACTGCATTTGTTTCGAAAGCTGGCGAAAGAAAGATGCAGCACATTTAAAACGCTGCTTTTACTTTCTGAAACAGCTGTTTGCAAAATGTATGAAGATGTAGCAATTTATCTATTCATGGCCATGTAAGATTACTGTAATAACCGTAACGTGACTTTCCTCAGGGTATGAGAGCCCTCCTCACCACACTCACACCATGAAACAGTTTTCATTTTATGACTTATCCCACCGGGTAAGTTGAAATCCGACCCTGTGACAGTTAATATTGACTTTAATAATCAGACAGAAATAGCCAATCTTTCTGCTAATGGTCTCATTAGCTTATGTAAGTCATATAGAGGCTAAGCATTAAATTGAAGACTGTTTAATAACCAGTCATATCCAAAAGTTCCTTATAGTACATTCAGTGTGACATGGAGAACAACAGCTGTATCAGTTTAATATCATTGTCACAGGAAGGACCCTGGAGAAGTCACTGTACTTACAGAGGAGTAAAAATTACCTCTGTGTCTTGAGGCGGATACAATAACACTTTTCCAACGTTGTCTAGAATGTGAAACAACAGGATCGCAGTCCATCTCAGATACATTTACACCTGTCCAATCGCCAACCGCCTCTTAATCCCTCAGTACCTAGGGAACACTGTGTGCATGGGAAACTACGGCACGCACAATAGATCAAATTTGAAACTGGAAGATGGTCCTTCTACACAGACAGCTTTTGTAAAGGTTTACCTTTGGTCCCTGTTTGGCCTGTACGAGTGTGCACTCTGCTGGACTTTGCTAAGCAGTGATTTTCAGTCTCAGATCAAACCAATTAACTACCAGAGTACAGATTATACCACTAAGAGAAAAAAAAAAACATGAAAATAAGACCCAAGTTTTATCGAACCAGAATTATCCTTAAAGGTTGGCATCATGTATATTTGTGAAGTGTCTGATAGCCCATATGCTTTGCCACTTTCACTCTGATTGGTACACAGCTGATGGGAGGTTTAGGTAGCTTTAGGATGTTGAGGTATTGTTAAACAGTCCAAATGAATCGTAACTCAGATTCCCCCAAGGTTCTGCGCCCCCCCACACTCTTCTCCGGTTATTGTGCAAGGTTTGTACATTGGTCCTGATACCATCCAGTCTGCACAGTGGCACTGTATGGACAAGTCTGTGGCTCAGGTGAAGGGTACAGAGGTGTGTGGGTTTCATTTCGGTCAGTGTGAAGCCTGACTTCCTGATTGCTTAAGTAAGTGTCGACAGTAGCGGACCTTGACAACAAGATTATGGTGGATCAAACCGGTGGACACTAGCGAAGCTGGCAGCTTGACTTATGTGGGTGGCTTTACAGTGAACCAGTGATCAACTGTGACATTTCTGCGATGGCACACCAAAGACATCCACATTCAGGTTCGGGCATGTGGCAAAATTCCCCTCTGGACTGTAAGAATTCAGTTTGTCAGGAAATTCAACAGTTTAACCCCCAAAATTGAGAATTTGTTTGATTTAAAGGGCAATTCGACCAATTCAGACACTAAAAGGTGTTTACAGGTCTTGGGGAGTGCAACTTCACATGTGAAAAAAGTAATATAAAGCCTTTTTTGTGGCTCAGGAGGAAGCTGCACGTAATCTGATAATTTGCCTCTAGTGATGTCACTCAGTTGATAAATTGCATTGTGGGTATTGTAGGTTTTGAGAAGCAGTCTGCTCGTCTAGCACTGCACTCAACAAATGATCAAAATTGATGCAACAGAAGCAGAAACGTCGCCTTTTTTATTTCACATGTTCTTCTTCCTTTTCAAACCTGGTGCTTACATTACCCACAATGCACCATACCAGCTGAATGACATCACTGGAGGCAATTCATCAGATTACACGCAGATTCCTCTGGAGCCACAATAGGCTTCATGCTATTTTTTTTTAACATGCAGTAGTGCTCCTCACGACCTGTAAACACGCTTTAATGTGTAAAACTGGTGGACTTTCCCTTTAAGATGCATTCAGCAGTCAGGGTACAGCACAATGCAATATTAATATGGTTGTTGAGTTGCATTGCTCAGTTGCCTTGATGAACAGTCACTTTCCAGGACCGGGACAGTTTAATATATTTCCAGAGATAAGTAATTATAAAACTTTGTTTCATATCTCTCGGGCAGTGCAACACTAATGACAGAGCTGTCCTTGAATTATATAACAAATTCCATTTTAGTGTACTATTCTACATTTGCAGAATAATAATCCACATAGTAGGGAAAAACGCTGAATTTTTATTGTGTGCCTATTAGGGGAATTTCTCCTCACTCCACTGGATTTTCATCAAATTGGTTCCTCACTGGGACAGACAAGTTCTGAGGCTTCCTCTAACTAATAATAATTTTGTGCAGCAAAACTTCTGCTGGAGGCCACGCATAGAGCCGGCTCCTCTGCTTGTCCATCTCAGACGACGAGAGCTACCACAAAACAAACCCGAAACCCGTTTACTTACGACACAGATGTTGAATACATGGTGTTGTTTTCAGTCGAGGAAGCTGCTCAATCCAGCTCACTTCATCCATTTCTAATCTACAGTACATACAGATAGTCCCAACAGTGCTCCATTTGGACATGTAGGTTCTGTTTTATTATTATTTTTTTTTACTCATTTTTCATTTTAAAGACTCTTTTAGCAATAATATTCAGTGGTATTTACATTTGAAATGTTTTTACATACAGTCAGACATTGTATCTTTTTCTTTAATCGACATCTTATAAAACAACTGTAATCTTTGACATTATTCATTATCTATTATTGAACATCACACAGTATAAAAGTGCATTCCAGCTGAAAACTGCAGCTCATTTGCATCCTGACCTTTTACGAGAACAAGAAAAAGCCTGTCGTGGGAGTCTCTGCGGTGTTGTTCCTCGATAATTTCATTACAGATCTACGGAAATTTTCATTTGGGCAGTACGAGTGCTCAAAGTGGGATTGATTGCCTATTTTTTTGTTTCCAAAAATCATGCATACATTGTCCTCAAGACGTGTCGAGTGGGACTACGGGGGGGCGGTGGGGGGGGAACGTGTAAAAAATAGGAGGCTTCTTCAATAAAAACATTTAAGAGATCAATGATGGAGTCATCGCTGCTCCATGTAGTCAATGGAATACTTGTGGATGGTTTCGCTTTTATAATTTACTGTAGTACAATCAAAGCCTTATGGTGCTCATCAGTTCTTTTGTGTGTGAGTGAGTGTGTCTGTGTGTGAGTCTCTGTAAACATATCAACACCCAACTACAAAAAGCTGTGGGGAGTGGGGGGGGGTGGAGGATCACATCCTTAAATCATTTTAATTTTTCACAATGTCTGTTTTCCTTGTGGGCTGAGAGGAGGGAGAATCTTTTGCATGATTTAAATGATTCATCACTTTCATTTGGAATGAAGTAGTGAGCTGAATAATTCACTTTTTCTGCCACTGCAGATGGAGTAAAAAGTTACAGATTCTGTACAATCGTCTCACATCCCCCGACCGTTTCTCTCTCTATACATCCATCCCCTGAACTCTCCGCTCTGTATTCTAATATATGTTTTATCCCCCCGTGTGTTATCCCAGTTTCTAAGCTTCTGTGTTAAATGTTTACTCTTGCACATTGTCCCGAAAAACTAATGTGGCGGGTTTGTATCATCAGTCACCAGTTTCATCTTTAAATTGTCTCTTGGTATCTCCTCTCTGCTACTCTTGCTCCGTCTCTGTCACATATGCACACATATACGCTCACGCAAACAAGTGCGCGCGGGCACGTCTTTCGCTCGCACATCAATCTCCCCCCTCCTCACACACAAACACACATGCGGACACGGAGAGCGGGCCGACACGCGCGACGAGAAACAGACTAAAACAACAGAAAAAAACGTCTTCCTTCTTGTTTCCTGCTGTTGCTCATTCCATACGTGAGAGTTGAATTAAATCGAGTCTTGGATGTTTGGGTTGTTTTTCTTTGTCCAAAGCGTTTAACAAATCGTTGCTGCCCCGAGCAGAAGCAGCCTCTGCATTGTCTCAGTATCTGTGCTCAACCATATCAGCGTTTCAACACTTATTGCTTTAAATTACATCAATCACTCCCTCCCCTGCCCTCGCATTCTCCATCCTCCCTAGGCTCATTTTTCTCTGTCTCTTTTTATTACTTTGCCTCTTCATCTTTCTCTCCTTTAACTTCTCTTCACATTATTCTAGCTGTGGTTGCCTTTTCATCATCCTCCTCCTATTCCCTCCATTCCTCTCTTACCCCCGTTGCCCCTATTTGTTTCATTTTTATCCTCCCTCAGTCTTTCCCCGCTTCTCCAGCCTGCTCCCCTCCCTCTTTTTTCTCTTTCCTCTCAGGCTCCTCGCTCCTTTCCTTCTCCTTTTTGGCACCCTCTTCAACTATATCCTTCTCTTCCCTCTCTTTCTCCCTGTCTTTATAGAGTTGGGCTAATTTCTGGAACTGGGGACCCCACTCTTCCAGGCCTGTACCCCATTCCTCCTTGTCTGCATCCTTCTCGCCTTCGCTCTCAAGCGAGCTGAGGGATCCGGCCCGGGACCCTGTGCCCTCCAGGCCGTACACCTGCACAGAGTCGTACGGCGGCTGCGATGGGTCAAAAGTGACCTGGGCGAGGCGTAGACGTAGGAACTCACCCACCCTCAATGCCAGGGAGGGACCCCCAGGCCCCGGTGCTCCTCTCCCAGCCTCCATTCCTGGAACCCAACCGGCCCCAAAGCCCATCACTCCGCCGTACGCTGCTCCCCGAGGCTGCCCTGGGAAGGGAAAAAGCTGGGGGGTAATATCCCTTCGACCCAAAACATACCCCCCCAGACCCACCCGGTCACGCCAGTCCCCGATAAAGCCAGCTGCTTCTGGGTAGACAGATGATATCCCTCCACCTTCCCTGTCTGGCCTTGCCACCACAAAGTTGCTCCCCATCTCTAGTCCTCCTCTCCCCAAGCTGCCGGGGTAGTCCCTCTGTCCAGACATCTCCCCCTGCAAGACAGTGGCGTAGTTGCGTCCACTGGCAGGTTGCTGTTGTCCATCTGTGGAGGTGCTCCCCATTCCATTTCCACCTCCACCACCTCCTCCTCCTGCGTTGGAGTCAGATTCCGCCTGGCCAGAGCTTGTGCGTTTTGGGGACAAGCCGGCGCGGGAGGATCTGCGTCCTGCCATCGGGAGGGTAGCCGAGTCGCACACCCAGCCTCCTGCGCCGTTACCCGGACCCATCAAGGAGCCCGATCGGGTCATGACGAGGTTATGCTCTCTGGGTAATGTCTCCGACTGCACCTGGAGGGAACGTAGGCGAGCACGAGTGGTTTCAGTTCGGGGCTGGGGAAGGGTGTGGTACTGTTAGGTTTGGTTACACAAAAAAATGGGATGAAGGATCATTTAATAAAAGCAGAAAGATGGAGGAGTGTGATAACATAGTGCCCAAAATGGAGGGAAAGCAGGAGATGGTGATGATAAAACGTGATTGAGACAAAGGAGAGACAGACATTGAGCGGAACAGAGTGGAAGAAAAGCAGAGTTGGAAGAAGCCATAGATATTAATTGAACACTAAAATGAGCTAACACTGCACTGTGAGCGGGAGATGGAGCGGGAAGTGATCGAGAGATAAAATATTTGAAAATTAAATAAAGAAAGGGCCAGAGAGCTTTGCAATGGCCTAATAAATAAAACAAAACATAGAAAAGATAATGAACAGCAGGACATAAATGTGCTGATATGTCGGAATCATCATCTTCCCTCAGCATTGTCTGGACATTTCCACTGAACAAAAATATGGTGATGCAATTACTGTAATCGTATAGTACATGAGGCTGAAAGCAAACTCAATAATTATTTTATAATTTCTTAATTACTTTCTTACTTACTCTTTTGCTCATCTAATTGAATAATCAAGTCTTTCAGTCATCTTTAATGCTTTCTCCGATGCAGCCATCTATCATTAATCAGGTCGTTTGTTCAATTTCATTTCATCATTCAATGTAACATTTATCACTTTTTCTGCTTTCTGAAACATTTTTCCATCTGTTCCATGCATCCGTCCATCTATTCATTTTTCTGTCCATCCATCCGTCCATCCATCCATCCATCCATTCATTTGTCTGTCCATCCATCCATCCATCCATCCATTTGTCTGTCCTGTCTGTCCATTCCACCTATTTAGCCATCTGTGTATCCTTCCATTGTTCATCCATCCATCCACATCCTTTGCACACAGTAGACTGAAGGATGTCATTATCTGAACATTAGTAGTTCTATGAAACTGCTAACATGGTTGTTACAGACAACAGTGCTACAGTGTGTAAACAATAACACCCTGGCATTCTCCCTCATCTCTTTGTAGAGAGTAGAATTACACGACTTCAAGAATTTAGAGTGCAAAAAATGTACCTATTTATTTTCCTCTACAATAAATTAGATCCACCATAATACCTGCCTCCTATACATGCCAGAAAGTCACTGGTCGCTCATCATGGAGGCCAGCATATTTGGGATGAAATCAAAACTGCACCCATGATCCCAAATTGCACGTTTGGAGGTAAAGTGGGCTCACAGTGATCCTTACCCAGTCCACATCTTGACCGTGGTTCATTTTGTCCTCATTGCTCCCCTCTGTGCAGTTGCTTGCAGTTCCTGTCCCCCCTCCTCTCTCCTGGCTGTCACTTGTCCTCGGCGTTCCTCCGTCCGAAGTGCTCTGGGGCGCAGTCCCATCACGGCTTCCTGTGCGACTTCCTGTTCGGCTTCCATTGCTGAGATCTGTGGGAGCTACATACACCGCTCCAGACTCCATCGGCCCTCCCATGGCCCCTTGGTTCTGGATTACCAGAGAGTGGTCTGGCTGTCCTCCGGGAAAGCGGTATCCCAGCTCTGCCATGGCTGGTTCAAATGTCCCGCCTGGTGCGCGGCGGAGAACGGGTAACGTGTGGCTGCTGTAACAGAGCCGACCATAGAGTGGTCCCCCTGGTGCTGTGTAGTTGTGCTCCACACCTGGATTCTGAGCCCAACTGTAGGTGCGAGCTTTGTCTTGGCTACGATGGGCATAACGTCTGTGAAAACAAAAGTCAAAACTTCAATTAATCTCAGCTTGTAAATCGTGTCATTTTTGTGAGAGATTTTTTTTTATTTTATTCAACAGCTAACAATAAAAAGTAATGGGAAATACATGACATACCCCACCTTGTGTTCAATGCAAGGAAATGCATTTCTTTACAGATTGAAACGACACAAATAACGTGAGAGAAAGGCTAATTTCGCTGTATGGATACATATGTAAGAAGCATTATCTAAACAGAAACAGCACCAATGGAGTGCCACAGGAATGAGCCCTAAAACCGGGAAATAAGTTCATTTGGTTCTATGACAGACGTTAACATCAGTAAATACCAATGTTTGAATTAAAAAGCATTTATGTGTCTTTAAAAAGGCTGTTGGGTTGCTAACAAGTGGCTAAATTAGCCTACAGAGGTTGTCAGGGAGATTTAAACATCATCATGCCAAACACGAAGACATCTACTCATCAACAGGTGGACTTTAGTTGAAAACTCTTATTTTAGAGTGTTCATTTGTGAAGATGAACACGTGAGTATCATAGGCTTGTGTTTGCCACTGAGCTTATTTTCTGCAATAATTAAAAATCCCCTAGGCTTGTTGTCAAGAGAAACATGGCGATGTTAAATTCCAGGTAAGCCTTCAAAAATACGTCCTCCCTGCAGCACTCTCTGATGCAAAGTGAGAAGGTTGCTCTGCAGGTTTTATGAAATATTTTGTCAAATGACGTATGAACCACTGACGTTACCCAAGCACTGTAGCACAAGCTACTAATGTAAGCTAGCTCGAACATTTGACTTTTGGCGCTAATTTGTTTATGCTAACTTCCTGTGGCAATCTGCTGAAAGACATCACATTTTCCACCATACTTGAGGCATACTCAAAAAAACACAAAACACAAAAGTAGCTATAGAAACGCAAACGGAGACATACGAACACAGAGCCATGTGGAATAGAGGTGGTAACTTGCTGGCCTACGAGGGCACTCGATCTCTGGTCCTTTATAGTAGTTGTTGTCTATCTGTATGATCCAGCTTGGGAAAAAAATAACCCCAGTGGGCAAATTAACATTAATGGGATGCTTGAGTGATTTAGTTTCCACTTGCATAACCTTTGGGACTTCTGTCGACAGAATTTAGTCAAAGATATCCTGACTATAGCCCCAAGTGTGACGACCAAATTAGAAACGGTTATATTGCAGGCCTTCTGTGAAAATGTTGTCATCTCTGAGCCCAATCCAAGATTAAGAATTCTCCCTCCAGAGCCACAGAATACATTATAGCTCTGCTGCTATTCCCTGCGACAAGCAAACAGAAATCCATGTGTAACTTTGGCGGGAGAGTCACAAGCTCACCGACGGCCTTTGACAAAATAATAAACTACAGCGACAAAGTTGCTATAAAGTTGAACTTCTCCGTGACACAGTGTCTACAATAATGGAAACACTCGACACTTCACAAAGGTAGCATTTATTGCAGGGATATTGCAACGGATTGCATTAGATTTAAGAGGTTTTTTTTTTTTTACGTTGTTGTGTCCACCTCCGTAAATTGCGAGAAGCAATTTTCGATTAACTAAAAACAGCCTTTGTACTTGTTTATGGCCTCCCCATATGGCTCGCGCGAATTCATCTCAGCTAATTATTAGTCCAAAGGCAATAACAGCGTTTCACAGAAACATCAAAGTGGGCGCAAACAACTCTCTGATGTGGCGGAACATAAACGAGCTTTAACAAAACGAGCACAACAAAGTGGTCTCCGAGGACTGCGAAGCTTGATAGCCTTCTGTCTCAGCATTTTGATCGGTGACTCTTTATGACCTGAGTTACGGCTTGATCAGTTACTGAACCTGATCAATTAAGTGCTGGACCGAGATAAAGCTTTTACTCTGAAGGGCTGTGTTATTTTTTTCCCTTCCTGACTTCCTTTAAGGGTGTATGAAGAGGCCAGCTATGAGGTTTAATGTAATTAAACGAGTGTAATTAAATATCTATATCTATATCTATATCTATATATATATATATATATATATATATATATATCCACACATGCCACGTGTAAACAACCCCCCCCCACACACACACACACACTCCCTCAGTCTGCTTACACATTCCTGCTGTCCAGTGTGCGATAGCCACGTGAGCGCGAGCTGTGCGGGGCACTCTGGAGGGCGGCGATGTCGAAGGCGGCGGTGTCGGCCTCGCCCCCGCCCTCGTCATCATATGTTATGATGTTCTCGCGCACGTCGTCCTCCTCCAGCGGCGACAGGGAGTCGCGCTTCTGACGGCGCAGCGACAATGACAGGGCACTCACCGCTGCGGTGGCAGGGCGGCGGGGGAGCAGAAGATATTGAGGCGGAGGAGAGAAATTGGAAAAAAAAGAAAAAAAAGAATGATGAGCAAGGGAGAAGGGGGCAGAAGTCACAGGGGAAATAAAGGGAAGGAGGAAGAGGGAGCGCAGGGAGAGAGTTTGAGGCAGACAAAGAGGTGAGGCACACGGAGACAAAACAAACGCTGAGGAAGCCTTGGGTTAGAGAGCTGCTGTATCATATCAGCAGGTTGCATGCCTCCACTGTGTAATTGACTTTGAACTCCAGCCAGGCAAATGGACGCCTCACTCTCCCATGACTTCTTGATTCTAATTCCATATTCCCAAAGCAGAGGGCCACGTTTAACCCCGGGCTGTCGACGGAGAATCAAGCCATGGCGGCTGTTCAACAGTTGTCCAACAAGGCTACCTGTGATAAAGTCCACCCGCAAAGATGGATTTGGTCTGCCACAGTCATGCACTCTTTGACAGGAATTTTTGTGAAACTCAATACGTTTGTCATGTATAAAGTGGAGAAATATTCAACTTGCTTGTAGTTAACAAAGGGAATACTTATATAAAATATTTAGGTCTTTGTGGGTCGAAAATTTCCTGAAACATGATGTGGGCGGGAAAATCTACCTGAGGACAATCAAGACAGATCAACAACAACAGCACGCGGGGAAAAAGTCAAAACTGGCAGTAACGTTCTTTGATTCAACACAGAAGTTAACAAAAGAAGCCTCTCATTTGTGGCAAACAAGGGATTAGTTCATGAATTGATTTAAAACTCCATTGCCAGCTAATAATTTCATGTTTCCAGCTGATTCGTTTTTAAACAAGAGCCCTATGAGAGGTTTTAGATAAAGAAACAGAGCCACTATCATCGAATCACATTTCACACTGGATGGATGTTCCAGCTCCTCTAAAGCAATGGTTCCCTGATAGTGTACAGCAGGATTTTGTTACAACCATAGATTATTATTAAAATATGCAGTTATACAACAAGTAATACATATCTTTATAACTTACTATACCGGTACTTTGTGCACATTTATTTCCCTATACAGAGACAAATTCTACACCCTACAGAAATCTTTTAAAAATCTTTGAGAGATCAAAAAATGAAGGTGCACAGAGTGATCAAATACAAGGTTTGTTTTGGCTGTTTTGCATGGATATGAACACTGGTGCGCCTTGAGATTTTTGGCTTGCTCTTTGGTGTGCCTTTAACACAAGTAGTTTGAAAACTACAGCTCCAAAGTAATCTGTAACATCACAAAATAGTTAATTAGCTAAAAACAAGGCCCCTTGAGTTTGGAAATAATGCTGATTACAACTAGATGGTAAGCTCTAACTCAAATAAACACACTGTTTCAGTCTCTTGCTCCTTACTAGTCCTGACCATGATTTTGGTTTTGTTAAGGCTTCAAAAGACAAAACAAAAATTCTCAAGGTACTTTTTTACTGCATTTTTCATGCATGCTTTTTTTTGGCATGTGAAGATATCCAAACCTTGACAGATCTGCCATGCCTGGGGTGCCACGCCATTGTTCTAATAGTGCATTAATCCAAAACCCCAATAGTTCAAAAATGTCCCATTAGATTGAAAGCCACATTGACTGACAGTCCATCATCCTGAAAACATAATGGCAATTTCTCTGAAGGCCCACTGCTGTGAAAATACAAACTGTCCCTGCAGGGGTTAGCCCAGTGACTGCCGGCGCTGTCCATGGTGCTGAAGCGGCCGAGGCTTTACCTTCACAGACTTCGTTTCAGGCCTTACCCCACAGACATACCCTGACATAGTGTTTTTCAGTCCCGTTCCTGAGGGCCCCTGCTATGCATCTTTTAGATGTCTCCCTGCTCACTTCAAATGATCGGCTCGTCATCAAGCTCTGCTGAAGCTTGATAACGAGCCATCCATTTGAATCAGATGAGTTGGAGCAGAGGGACATCGGAACCATGTGGGGGGGTTACGTAGTTGTAAGTGTACAATTTTGAGATACTTTCCTTTACTTTAGTATTTTCATGTTATGCTACTTTATACTTGCCATCCTTATGCCTGATTATTGTCGCTAATATACCAATACATTAACCTTGGTATTAAAAAATTAAATACTCATATTTTGTCAATAATTTCCATATTGCAATGCCTTTATTATGCCTTTGTCATTAAGTTATAGCTGCAGATTCTAGCTCCCCCTCCCCACACTCATATTTTGAATGTAATTTATTTGCCAAAAACGAGTATGCAAAGTAATACAGTACAATAGTGTTTTTTATCGTGGATAAATTTTGCCACAATTACGCTGTAGTTAAATGTGATATTGTTACAGCCTACCAGCTTAGCTACATGTATCATTGGACAGCCACTGTTTGGGGGAGTTGTTTTGCAAACCAGTAAATAATCTTCTATTTATATGTGCATACTGTGCACATGTATGTGCTTGTGTTCCTATCCGACTGTACCGGAGCTGGTTAGGCTGCTGCAGTAAGTAAATCCACGGCTTTAATAAAGTTGGAGGTTGCATTATTTGATTTCCATGGAACTAATCTAATGATCCCTGAAAGGAGTGGGAAAACTCTAATCTTCTAATAACAATGTGAGGGATCACCTTCACGCTGTGACAGATATGTATTTCTGTCTTCATAACAGCCTCAATCCACAAGGCCCGCAAGAGGAGTGGTTACAGCGTAGCTTGATATCCACCTAATACAAACCAAGCCCGCTTTTTAATAACCAGATTTGATCCTGATGAAACCGCTGCGACAACATTTTGTCGAGGGTCCAGCAGGTATTAGTATGGACCTCTTGTAGATGAGAAAAAAACAAAATTGTCCTGGAACGGGACTCAATTAAAAAGCTGCAAATTTGAGGTGAAAGCTGTGAGCCGGTGTGTATTTCTGGGAATGCATCATGCCCTTGTCACTTTGGGAACTAAATTCTAAACTCCACCAAAAAGCCACTCTGCATGATCACCTTCACGCCATGTTGCCTTTGCTTCTTGATTGAACTGGCCTCTTCCAGAATGATAATACCCCTATCAACAAGGCATGAGTAGTGATCCAACAGACTGAATAGAAATGACAATGATGCTGGCCACGAGCCAGAGCCCTTCTCAGCACCTAGACATTATCCAATTGAGCTTTTTGAGTTTCTGCAAAGGTGGCACTGACATTTTATTATGCCGCTATCAAAGAGTGGAGGGCCCAGATTATCACTCAGAATTGTTATTTTAGCAGCGATTAGCGCTGACCTTGCTAGAGGAGATAGCTGGACCGAAATTGCAAGGAAAAGTAAACCCCCTGCTATTGAGCAGCTGTGACTAAGAGAAATATTTATGCTGCTGCTTCCATTATTTCCATATGCAGATTAAGCATCCAGGGATGAAGTGGAGGGTAAACAGCCCTAAACACTATTTACTCATCTTTTTATTTATAGATTAGCATTAACCTCCTCCATAGGCAGGGAGCCTTAATGATATAACTTCACTGTATAAATAATCCGCTGTGGTAACATGATGTTTAAGTAAGGATCTTTAAAGGGAAGAAAAATAACTCATATTAGCCTTTTGTATTTTTACTGTTCATAAAGTCTAATGTCTAGTATTTACCCAGCAGTGTAGCAACACAGGCCAGGATGGCCAGCAGGGCGGCGGTGCTGAGCCCAGGCGAAGGCAGCGTGGACTGCTGAGGGAGACACACCGCCTCTCTCTCCCAGTCCCACTCGCCCTCGGTCTGCTTGTCCTTCTCCTTCTCCCCGGCTCGCGCCCCTCCTCTCAGACAGGGACAGACGGACACAGTGACCGTCCCCGTGCTGGTGAGGCCGGACGTCCCGTCCCTCAGGACCAGCGGCACGTAGAGTGTCAGGGTGGAGGATGCTGAGCGGGACAGCGGCTGGAGCTGGGACAGCAGCACCAGGCTGGCTGTGGGGCCTGGAGGAGGATGGGACAGAAAGGAAGAGAATTCATCTTTTGTACACTGCAAGAATTTTTTTTTTTTGTGCTGAATGGCAGCAAAATGTGACAATGGTAAAATGATCCTCAAACAGACACAGAGCTAACTTCGGTGGGTCTAGCTTGCTCTATTATCATTACTATTTCATTTCACACCTCTGATAATTGAGACCGTTCTCTACCACCGAAGCTCCGATGTCTCACCCCAGAATAACAATGATGCTGATTTGGGCAGGATGGATCTCTGCTGCGGCTACAACATCATAATTAATGTCTCAGGCTGGCTACAAAACTTAAACACAGAGTCTGATATTCTTTTACATTTTTAAACCACTGCCACTGTGTATTTCTTTGAGACTCTTAAACCTGTCCTGATTGCCAATACGGTACGTGAAGAACAGTGCCAGCTAAAGGTGTGTCATTTATCAGGCTAAAGGAGCATAAGACGAATAATCAGGAGGCCTAAATGTTGCAATTTCATTTCAAGAGGAAGTGCCAAGAATGCATATAGAAGATATTAAAATATAGATGCATATTCAAATTGATTCAGGGACTAGTTTATAATAGCTTTGTGGGCTGGAACTGGAACTATCTGAAAATTGAACACAAAGCAAAAACAAATTGAATAAATGTGACACAGTTACAAAACCAACAATGACTTTTGCTGCTTTCTAATTCATATGTAGCCTATCAACACCTTCCAACACCATTATGAAGTGTCCAGTTGTATCTAATGTACTGGTAGGTTGCACTGCAGTAACAGTTAAAAGATTCAGGGGTGATAATAAAAAAATAATATCTTAGTGTTAGAGTTTCTCCCTGCCTTAACACCCTTCATCCCTTTTTCTTTTCTTCACTTGTTTCTTATTTACGCCTCTCATCCCTTTCTTTCTCTCCCGGTGTTTCAGTCTCATTTAAATCTTCCTGTCCTCTCTCCTGTCATGTTTCCCTCCTTCCTAACCCGGTTTGCTGTCTGTGTTCGAGGCTTGTTGTGGTGACAGGGTCTGACCCGCCTTAACACAGCGGCCTAACGTCGCCACTTCGATGACTAGTTCATGTTTGCAGCGTGACCATGTGTATGTGTGTGTGCTATGTGTCAATCTGTGTGTCCATCTGCCTCGGTGCAAGGCAGCAGAGAGAACGTGGGGTGGAGTAAACAGCCAAAATGGATTTAATAGCTAATGAGGCGCAGACGCAACGCTCTGAGAAGAGCACCAAGTGGATAGACTGATGTATTTTGAACATGTTAAAAGGGGGGGGGCACGAAACTATTCATTCTGGCTGCGGCACCCATGATTTTACACCTTGTTTCCATGCTTTACAAATGGAACTGACATCAGCTCACAAAACTTCAGATGTTTTCAGTGAAAAGGGGCTCGTATTAATCCATTAAGAGCAGCAGCCACAAAAGACCTAATGGCCTCCATTGGTCTTTTTCTTACTTTTGGGCAAAAGAGCTGTGAAGTGTTTGTGTGGGAGGTATTTTTAGTTTTCCTTTAAAATGAAATGAACAACGGCACGAAGATAAGTCCACATATCCGAAGACATATTGACACCATGTGTGGAACATATGTAATCAGCGTCAAAGAGGCTGCAAAAGTCACGTCAACATGACTCCATTAGCACATCTATCTACTCTTGGATCCAAATCACGGATCAAAACATTACCTTTTTCAACAAAGCAAATGATGCAGCACGTCTTTGTCAGACAAGCTGTCAATATGAGAGCGGAACATGCTCTCCTTTTTCTCTGTTCTACTGTTGGATGACACATCAAAGAGGCCTTTGATTCCACATGTCACCGAGTTTATCCTCCTGATCCACGGTCCAACCGGAGCAGGTTCGCTCATCGCGCTTTTGGCAAGTTTGGGACCAATTAGTAGGCCAATGCAAATGGTAGCTAATGGTCGCTTACTGTAGCTTCCCAGTTAGTGGAACTGCAGATCATAATGCTGAATATAACACTACTATCAGACGTAATATCCACAGTAGGCATTTCCCAGTTATAATATAATAGAGCACAACCATGGGACAGAGCACACATCAAGATACCTCACCAGGCCTGTGCTATTTTTTCATCATTTAGAAACAGTCCACTGTAGTTAAACTTGCACTTATCTATATCGCTCAGTTCTGCAGCTGCATCTTTTAGTGAGTATACGCCAACTCTAGTTGTTTCGCTTTATTGTTTGATTCGCTGTTACCACTCTCATCAACCTCACTGCCGACTGCAGCAGGCAGATGCTTTTGGTGAAAAAGCTCTGATAAGCCCTCAAAACACTATCTGATCAGCACCGAGTGGCGGAGAGACACAGTCAGCGGCCAGCTGGTGAACATATTGAAGAATTTAGCTGCTAAAGAGCCAAAGATTTCCAGTGGGGGTGGTGGAGACCCAAACATAGCTAAAGAGGGTGAAATGTCCAGGGGATGGAAAGACTTCAGATAAATGCCAGTGGTCGACTGTGTGTGCTGGATTTATTTAAGGCTAGCAGAATGTACCTGTACTTAAGTACAGTACTTGAGTACATATTTACATTCCCTCACTGAATACTGGTCTGGTACTTTCAGTTTATGTATTTAGAATTTGTAGCTACTCTCCTCATGTGTCATGTGCCACTTCCTGTGTTTGCCTGTTTTCCAGCCTTGTTCCTGCTCACCCGTGTTCCTGCGCTCCTCCTCAGCTTGATTTTCCCTCCTCACCTGTCTTGCATCAGCCTCACCAGCCCTGCCCTGTTCCCAGTGTTTGTCATGAACATCAGCTCCTTCGATTGTTCTCTTGTTCCCTCTACTTATGCTGCATTCCGTTGCAAATTGGAAGTTGGTCCAAGTGACTATTCCCGACTTCCAATCTAAATGCGTCCAAGTGCATCTGCTTGAAAAAAACATTGACGCTCCCTGCAAACAGGTATTTGAACGGCAAGTCTACAAACTTCAAGAGAGAAGAGGAGGCTTCAAACGCATACTCTAAAAGACTTCTACTGAGCTCAAATTAACTGAATGAAAGTTAAAAATTACAAATACAAAGCATTTCACAACGGAAAGGTGATGAAGAGCTAAAAAGTAATTGCTCACTATGTGTGCCGCCATACTGCTGTGATGTCATGTGTGTTGATGTTGGCAGATTCGGAGGGCGCGGATCTTGCCCGAGTTTTTCGACTTGGATATCGACTTGGATGACCGCACTTTTCTATGTCTGGGGTAATTCATTTCCAAATTCCAAGTGCAATAGATTACACTATCATTTCCCCTCACCTTTGTGTTTCCACATCTCTTCACCTGCATGTCATCCCCACATTAATTTAGTTAGTATTTAGCAAGTCCAGTTACTGGTTCAATATTTGTCGAGTCCCCTGTTCACATGGTTAAAGTGCATGAAAACTGCCGAGTTATTTAGGGATTTACTATTGTAAAGAAAATGGTGGCTCAAACATGGATTAAACTTGGCAAGATGGATGCAGCGTCCAGCAATGGGCAGAGAAAATAACTAAGTGAAGTATCTGACCTCTATAAGGAAGATGTGCTAATGAATTTGAGGAAATTCTTCCTCATACATAACCTCCCGCGAAAGCTTCTTTCATATATACAAATACCTGCAATTGAGGAGTTTTATCTCTTATATGCAAATGCAGTCATTGGTATTTCCTGCAATTTCATCCACAGAAGAAAGTATTACCAAGAATTGCGCTAGTAATGGTTTGATTTCATTAACATACAAATGGCCTGTTTCTGGTCGGATGAGACCTCTGCATCCAAACTTTATCCACGGAGGGCTGACTTAAAAGAGGATATTTCAAATAACAATTGGAGCATAGCCTGTGAGGAGGCCTGTGAGGACCCACAACTCTAAATAAGTGTCGCCACATGACTACGGTCCAATTGAATTACTGAATAAGTGCATCGAACAAATCGGTGAGAGGGAACACAGACAAAGGTGAAATTATTGTCACCTCACAACTTCAAGCCATGACTGAAATCTACAAATCAACTGGACTAGACTATTAAAATGTTCACCGGTCTGAGTAAAAAAATCATTCACACCTGCAGCTCGTCCTGAATGCTGCTGCCCGAGTCCTCACTAACGCCAAAAAAAGAGGAGCACATAACACTGGTCCTTAAATCACTGCACTAGCTTTCTGTGTGTCAAAGGGATGGACTTTAAAATCTTATTACTTGTCTATAAAGCTCTAATGGGTTCAGGCCTGACTTGTCTCTGATTTACTTGTACGTTGAGAAACATCCGGACCCCTCAGGTCATTTTGCGACAGGTTTACTCACTGTGGCCAGGATCAAAACCAAGCAAGGTGAAGCAGCTTTTAGATTTAATACTCCCCGCCTGTGGACTGTGCTTCCTGAAGACCCGAGGTCTGCTCAAACTGTCAGCTTATTCAAATGAGAGCTTAAAACATTACTGTTTACTGTTGCTTTCAAATAATCTAATCCATAGCTTCTTCATACTCTGCAACTTTTGATTTTCTTGCTTTTTGTTTTTATTGTCTTTTGAATACAACCTTTTCTTCTCGTCTTATTTTGTAGTGTATTTTCTGTGCCCCTTTAAAGCTCTTTGAATTGCCTTGTGTCTGAACTGTGCAATATAAATTACCTTGTCTTGCCTATAATTGGTGCTTGGATCACAACTAAGGCACAATTGTGTGAAGATTAATATACCTTGAAATACCAATTGGGTGTTTAAAAGGATATTTGGAAACATTTTCATCATTTTATAAAACAGTATCTTGGAGCTTCTACAGGAGGGAAACTAAGGACAAGATACTTAATTGAAGTATCATGAAATCAGTAGTAGACCCCAACACATTCTCACTGCCAAATCATCAAATACAGCAGCTTGTTCATGCTCTGCCTACCTCTCTCGTGTCAGTTTTGCTTGTGAAGTGCTCCATGGTTGACTTAGCACTAATACGTTACATGCAGTGTCCGGTTAGACTTTTTGGAATGAAGTGATCTGACGTACGGTTCACACAGTCTGACATATTTTGACTTCTGGCCTGTTTTTATTGCTGTCAAACAGTCACGGTTTGGTAAGGTTAAGGCAGAAAAATAGTTTGTTAGGGTAAGGCATGAAAACAATTTGGCTAGGTTAGACAAAAATATAGTTGTCTTGGTTTAGAGAAGAAGATACTTTGCTAGGGTTAGGCAAACAAATACTTGGCTAGGGTAAGTAAAGAAAAGAAATCTCTCAGAGAGGTTTAGGCAGAAAGGAACTAATGGCAAGAAAAATCTTTTGACTTAGTTTAGGCAAGAAAAAACAGGCAAGAAAAAACGAAAGTGCTAGGATAGAAAACTACTTGGTTAAAGTAAGGAAAGTGAAGCTACTTGGTTAGGGTTAGGCAGAAAAAAAATACAACCTTGAAAAAGATCATACTTTTGGTTGAAATCACCATCTTGCCTCTTTATGTGTGATGTAAGTGAAGCATCTCACGTCACATCATGTAACGTATGTGACATGAGATGTCGTATACAGAAGTTAACTAACTTTTGTACATAAATTAAAAACAAATAGCTTGCGACTACTGCAGGGCACCCAAAAGAAGAAGAAGAAGAACTACTTTGTCCAGATAAGACAAGAAAAGTAAGTTTTGGTTAGTTTTTGGCTTAAAAAGTACCTGGCTATGTTTAGGCAAGAAACCTACCTGGTTTGGGTTGGGCAAAAAAATACTTTGTGAGGTTTGACCACTGACCAGTGAAAGCGTTTGAAGCGTTGGGCGTGAGAACAGGTTGTAGACCCCAGAGGGGGTTTAGGGTAATATTTAAAAAATGTGCTGAAATGGTGTCACTTTCTGTCTGGGTGTAACTATAGTGTGTATTGTTGTTCTTTACACAAGGGAGATGTAATGAGAGTGAACGAGCGTGTGTTTGGGGGATGTACTGGGCGGGCTGCATTGTGTAAAATCCTGCAGTGTAATATATCGCATTATAATGCTGATGTTTGTACAATGAAAAATCAATAAAGACACTGTTGAAACAGACTTCGGCTTTGAAAATGTTTTTATGTTTTATTCAGCGTGTTTGACGGGCCTTGAGGATTCAAACAATGTCTTTTGTTGTGAGACACGGAACTGTGTTTGTTTGATTGCAAACAACGTAACTGCGGACCAATTGTTGGGTCTTTATGACGCCTTTATCATTTGATGGCTACAGTTCAAATAGCCAGGAGTGCAATACGTCCTTGAATTAACAATCCCGACATGTGTGAAAGTTCTGGTGTACGCTGGTGTGTGCTTACGCTCGTTTGTGTGTTTGTGCAGGCAAAAAAGTGGGCCACAGAAAAGCACTCCAGACAGAGAACGCACCAGAAACAAATACTAAGCAGCTAAATTCAATTTGAGTTGAAGTGAATCAAATGAAGCAGCCCTGATTTCTTCAAAAGCTTTTCATTGGAAACAGTAAGTATATGTGGTCGTGGGGCGGGAGAAGATGGATGTAGTGGATATGGGAAGGCAAACAAGAGGGACGAATAAAAGAGGGGAGGATAACAAAGCAAAACAATGGGGCCACCAGAGCTGGGAGATGGATGGCGGAAGAGAGAGGCAGAGACAGAAAAAAAAGGGAAGTGGGAGGCAGGGAGAAGAGAAGAGGCAGAGGGATTGAGACGAGGGAGGGAAAGAAAGAGAGAACGGGAAAAAAGACGAAGATGGAATGAGAAAGGCGGGAAAACAAAATGCGGGATTAAGAGCCTTAAAAAAGTAGGAGAGAAGCAGTGTGTGTCTGCCTGGGGAACAAAGAAAAAAAAGGGAATTAAGAGATATACAGAGAGAGGGGGAAAGATTGAGTGCCTACCACCACTGTCCCTGACGCTGAAGTTGAGGGCAGCGCTGGACTCCGGAGGGATGCTGAAATACACGGTGCTGTCAT
>CAEMYA010000024.1:2658563-2678596 GCA_903131615.1 Diplodus sargus
GTGTCTGCCTGGGGAACAAAGAAAGAAAAGGGAATTAAGAGATATACAGAGAGAGGGGGAAAGATTGAGTGCCTACCACCACTGTCCCTGACGCTGAAGTTGAGGGCAGCGCTGGACTCCGGAGGGATGCTGAAATACACGGTGCTGTCATTCCCTCCCTCATCTCTATCAATCGCCCGCAACACCTGCACCACCTGAAACACAGAGATAGAGAGAGCGCAGGAGAGTGGGTGAGGGGAGGGTGTGATTGTGTGTGTGTGTGTGTGTGTGAGGAGAGGATTGAAAGCACAGGGAGAGGAGAGGGGAGGAGGAAGGTAATGGGAGAAACACTCACACGGAGAGTGCTTTTAGCTACAAACCATTAGCCGACGTTAGCAGGAATCACAACAAGCCAAACAATTAGTATAGAGACACAAGCGAACTGTGTCTGATACTCGCGCCGAAATAAATAACCGCGTCTGACATAAATCGGCTTTACACAAAATACATTGCAGCGCGACTTTCAATTCTGTTAAAGCATCTGCGCAAGTCGACGGCGGGCGATCGTAACAAAATTAATCAAAAAAAATAAAATAAAAAATCTCCCGCAGCCTAAGCTGGTGGGTAATTTCTTTTTAGTGAAAAAAACCAAACTCCACTCGTCATTATGCAGTACGTCCTTTCAGTGCTGCTTTCGAGAGCTAGTTACGAGGCTGAATGCAGGGATGAAGGGTGCCGCGTGCACCCCCCCCTTCTCTCCCTCTGAGTTAGTCAGTGTCTCCGGGCCTTGAGAAGATTTGTTATGTACAGTCGCGTAATGTTATCAGTCGCTGTGTGTGAATATTCAAACGCTTTTTTTGGCTAATGACTTGTCACAGGGAGACGCTCGTGCACAACCCCCAACACAGTCGAGGATATCATCATCTTTCTTTTCTTGAACCGCCGTCCCGCTCACTCACACAACAGCGCGCTCAAACACAAACATGAGCATCGCAGGCGCAAACAAATCGACGCCGGCGCAGCCGAATCACAGACACAAGCGGAGCAATGAAAACCACCCGCAAAAAAACAACAGATGGGCCAAGACACCAAATTATGTCGACTGTGCCAGCGTGGAATATTGAGGATGGGAGAGAGAGAAGGAAACATAAAAGCAAAGGGCTGGTTTCCAGGGAGAGATCGAGGAACGGAGAGTTGATTTCTGTGATTGAGATGGGATTAAATAAGAGCACAAGGAACGCGGTGAACTCCGTGGTGTTGGAGCTCCGAAGCGTGCTCTCGACCAAGATACCAAGTTGTTGAGAAATGTTTTCAGCTTTGGTACAATAACGTCCGTGAGATTGTTCATGGCTTCCACGGCTCTCAAACACACTGCTGTAGCGCCATTGTTGAAATAGAGGAATCTTACAGACCAATCTACCAACCCCACATTATTCAGTCCACGGCTGTCGTATGAAATGTGCTGTACAAGTGAAGTTGACTTGACTTGACAAATAAAAGGAAGACGGATGGCAGGACGGAGGGAGACGGTCTGTGAGGAGACCTGAGTTTAATTACAGTGTGAATAGCTGCTGCGCTCTGATAATGGGCCATGGAGGATTCGCCTGCCGCCATGGTAAATGGGCATAGTGGAGCGGTATACTTCCATATCTGAAGAGATATAGCTCAGTATAGCATATACGGTATATGCTGCTATACTTGAATAGGCTTGGTGTTGTATTGTATGCTTACTGTCTTGACCGGAAAAAAGCTTTGAAGGCCCTGCATGTTTCTTTATAGGCAACATCATAGTTGGAAATAAACTAATCTAACTCCTGACAGCTGACTACAGGGAGCTCTTATCTAACTTCTTATCAGACAAAATACTGTGTTTACTAGACTGTGGTTACATGACCATAACTTGAATGAAAATTGGTGACTCTAAACCAAAGCTAACGACTGTGCATGTTTTTGCTAGTGCCAAAGTCAAACATACCATATGATGTACACATGGCACATAAAACACATTGCAACGCATGTGCCAGCCACATTCAAAGGAAAATATCAAAATGTGAATACATGATCTGTACAAAGATGGCAATACTGAGGTTATATAAAATGTACAATAGACTTGTGTCTTTATTGCACAAAAAATATATATATTTTAGCATAGTATAGTTGCATAAAGGATTGGGGGAGAGTTCCTGCCTCAAGTGGAGGAGTTTAAGTATCTTGGGATCTTGTTCACGAGTGAGGGAAGGATAGAGCGTGAGATTGACAGGCAAAGCTCTCGATTTATCCCGGATACAAGCGGCCGAAATGATTTTCCTCTGCAGGGTGGCGGGGCGCTCCCTTAGAGATAGGGTGAGGAGCTCTGTCACCTGGGAGGAGCTCGGAGTAGAGCCGTTGCTCCTCCACATTGAGAGGAGCCAGCTGAGGTGGCTCGGGCATCTGTATTGGATGCCCCCTGGACGCCTTCCTCAGGAGGTGTTCCTGGCATGTCCCGCCGGGAGGAGACCCCGAGGAAGACCCAGGACACTCTCGAGTGATTATGTCACTCGGCTGGCCTGGGAACGCCTTGGCATCCTCCCGTAAGAGCTAGGGGAAGTGTCCAGGGAGAGGGAAGTCTGGGTGTCCCCGCTCAGACAGCTTCCCCCGTGACCCGGCCCCGGATAAGCGGAAGAAGATGGATGGATGGATGGATGGATAGCTGCATAAGTGAGAGAAGAGTCCATGCCAGCAGCTCTGTGGAGCTGTGCCCCTGCATTTAGCTTTGAGCTAAATAATAACATATGGATGCTAACATGCCACATCACGTCCATGCTAGCAAGGTCATGTTTAGGTGGTATAATATTTACCACGGTCACTGTCTCAGTTTAGCATGTTAGCATGCTAACATTTGCTTATTCGCAGTATTAAGCATTTATCTAATAGGGGGAAATACTACAGCTCAGAGGCAGAAACATTCCACCTGCTCAGTGACGCATGAAGCCAAAGAACTTTCAAAGATTACCAGAATCTTTCACATTGCTTCCCTACCGTGTGGCATATAAAGTGTGTGCAGTAGAGACCAGTCGAGCGGCTAACTTCCTGTTAAGCCCTCCGCTGACAATTTACTGTCAGTGGAGGGCTCAATTTCTGAACATTTTGCAGAGTTTGTGACTTTAAAAAAATATTCCAGCCACCTGTAATTACATGGTTTGGCCACTACGTCAAATGGCTGCAAAGCCTGGCAACGTTCCTCGTGGGTTGGTATAAACAAAATGCTAGGGCTCAGCTAACATTAGCTTTATTAGGTATTTGGTCTTGTATTAGACAAACCTGATCTAATAATTGCGCTAAGTGAAATGGCATTAATGGCATTGAATCCAATAGCTCTGAAGATATTTCACCACAAAAAACCCCCCACAAATGTCATCCTCATGGCGGTGAGAAAAGTCAGAGGATCATTTAAGTCCATAGGGTTCATCCTCTGGTGACTGTGAATGTGTCATATCAGTTCATCCAAAAGTTGTTCCTGGATAAAAGTGATTCATCGACCGACAGACATTTCCCTCCATAGAATGACACTGCTAGCGTAGCTTAAAATATGTTAAAACTCACAATGTGAAGGGCTTGAAAATGTCCCACTGGATCTGACCCGCGGACACGGACTCGGCTTCAAAGAAACGCATAAAGCCCTGACCAACACAACACAGAAATTGAAAATCCATAACCTAGGGCTACCCACAAACCGAGCATTTTAAGACACAATGTGAGGCTTTGGTACGACTCTCTTTCCTGTCTTCTACAAATCACAGTCTCCAGCACTCCGGACGACCCTGGAGAGTACCTGGAACTTGCATTTAGCATCACCACATGAGCAGTGCCAAGATTTAGCTCCAGGAACTTGTCCCCAAGGCGGAAGGGGAAGGCGCGGAAACAAAAGCAGAGCCCGAGACAATGGCTATACGTCAAATGCTGTTTTGTGGAAAAAGACTAATAGACTGCATCAATTTTCACCGGGATTGTCCCATTGTCATACAAACAAAAGCTAGTTCCGGCAGAAATAATTTAAAAGATGCTATTAAAATGTTTTTTTATTTTTATGCATAGGGGCTTTAAATTGCAGTTTTGGAGCATAAGACGTCGAGCAGACAAAAACAGTGACGTCAAAAAAGACACTTAAACACAAACTGACCTGCCCGATGGAGGATGAGTCGCACATGGCTGTTGTGTACTGCCTGTCCAGTTCGGGTGCGTTGTCGTTGAGGTCCAACGTCTCGACTGCAACCACAACTCTGGACACCTGGCTGGGGTTGTCTGGAAGAGCCAATCAGAAACAGAGAAGCTCGCAATTCAGCATGGGAGGCCTGTGACAGCTGTATTTGGAAAAATTATATATGAGTGCAACAAACCCCAGCGTGCTCTCTCTCTCTCTCTCTCACACACACAAACACACACACGTAGGTGCACATTCACACTCCATTAAGTCCATTCAATTGTCCTCATAAGCGGGTATCAAGCATTTCGGTCGCTGTCCAACAACTTCAACAGCACTCGGATCACATTAGCGAGCGCAAGATTGGCTAAATATACAGTAGTACATTTGGTTTCATTTGGCTTGTGTTACAGCTCACGGGCTCCCAGCTGGAATACGACTGATGCTTCCATAGCGCTCAGATTTCTCCACATTAAACTGTTCCGTTCTTAGCCAAAGCGACTCCAACGTCAAGTGTGTGTATGTGTGCGTTGTAAGAAAGCGAGCGAGAGGGAGCAGAGGAGGGATGTAGAAAGCAGTCAATCTGCATGCAGTTACACGAGGGCGCAGTTTAAATGGATTGGCAGAGGGTCTCCCACACCCCATTCACTTGGATATACACACAGTCAAACATGAAGTCCTCACAGTCACACTCTGAGCTAAACACTCGCCGTCACATTTTAGGCTGCTCTCGTGGAGAGCCTCGCAAAGAAATCCAGGCTCACCAGCACATCTTCCCTCATCTCTTGAAGCAGGAAACCCTGCAACACAGTGGGCTACATCTTCTGTAATCTAACACACACACACACACACACACACTTGTACTTCCACACCATGTTCTCAAACGCAGAGCTGTGACACTGTGCCACGGGTGACAGCGTCTGGTTCCCATCGCTGAAAAGCTGAAAATGAGCTCTTGCTGCAATGCCACCGGGTGAGCTGGCCAGCCTGTGGCCATGGCAGTGCACCTACTGTGCATTATGTCAACACAGCCTCCAGCAGTCTGTTTATTAGATAGAGCTCATTATTCAAGACAGGCCCTCACTGCGCTGCCTCCACAGTCCTACCAACGCTGCTGCCACAAGGAGCTCCGAGTAGATTTTAAGTAAAGATTAACTCTGTCCAGAGCAAGACTTGGCAGGAGAACAACTTCCCGTCGCCTGCACACAGTGACCGCTGGACAGCTTTCTACAGAAATACTTCCACTCTGACACCACCCAGGTTGACTGAGTTTGTTTTTCTTCTTTTTTTTTTAAGGGCCAGGGAGGGGATCCGAATAATAGCTCGTCACCTGCCAAAGAGTAACTATTAGAACACAGCCAGGATTTAGCAGGAGGCGTTAACAAGAAAATGGGTTGTCATTCCCTCCAGAAAATGACACATATGAGCATTTTGTGATTTGGCACCTCTATCAGCAGGAAGACATCATTTGACAGACATGTGACTGTTTTCCGATCTGCATTCCGTGGTGGTTAGAGTTTGGTGCAGACACAAAAACTTTCAAGGTGAAATATTCCCTATTTTCTGTGTGTTATTCCTCTGTTGTCAGAAAAGTATATAAAAAAAAAAAATGCATCGAGGCCACACTTTTTTATTGGACGGTATTTCTTTTCCATATCTTGAAGAGGAGCGCTGTAGTTTGTGTTGAGTCAGCTCCACATACACCTGCCGACACAAATAGTCTCAAAAGCTCCATGTGTGTATTGATCCACGGCTGGAGATAGTACACTACAAATGCACTAGTTGCTCCTGTTTGTGTAACATTTGCTGAAATGTGCATTGCCCAACTGTTTTACCAAGTGGTTAAGCCGTTCACAAAATGCATTCACAACACTTTTTTTTCCTGTAGGAAAGAATGGGAGTATTGAGAGATGCACTTACACATTGTTATTTCTGACCTTTAGACGGCATTTGTAGACAAAAAATATATGGAAACCTGCAAGCCTTTTCTTCGAAACCAGGGGTACCCAAAATGTCTCCCATTAAGAGCCAAATCTGAAAGGTAACTGTGTGCCACGGGCCAAAAGCAAACACCTGCTGCGTTGTTTGTTAATGTAAATGACACTTGGATCCCACCATGCCAGATTATGAAAAATTATGAATCATTACAGAGCCTTCATATCTAAAAACAATATTTCACGCACAAAAACAGCCTAAACAACAACCCCTTCAATTACTGCCAACTAGAATGGCACTGAGTCGAGTGCATACCTCTGCCAAGGCCCAAGAGTCCCTTTAAATTTAATTAAGTACAATCGAATATTAGATTAAACATATTTAAATCCACTATATCCAGATTCTGCATCACACTGCACTCACTCACAGATACCAGCCACCTAAGTAAGAGTGTCATCAAGACCCATGCAATGTTCCCTGAGAAATTAAAAAAATGTTGGGAAACACTCTCGTAACGCTGAAGAGATGGGAGAAAGAATTCAGAGATCTGTCTCTATCCAAATCCACACCAGAGTTAATGGGGTCTATTCTGGGCTGAGAACCATCCTCCATCCAAGTTTTGTGGAAGTCCATTCTGTAGTTTTTGTGTAATCCTGCTGACAAACCAAAAAAAACAAAAATAAAAACAGACTCGGGCAAAAACATAAGCTCCTTGGCAGAGATTAAACCAAACTACATGAGAAACGTGTGGAGTCAGGTTCTCAGTCATTCAGGTCACTGTATCGTTGGCAACTGGACGTGTTTCAGTTCCTTGAAGACACTTCACCTCTCATCCAAGAGGCTCCTTCCTCTTTTCAGTTCTAACTAACTGAAGGGGGAGTCACAGGCTTTTAAACTCTGAGGCCTACATGAGAAAGAGTTTTGTGTCTCATGCGAGGCCTTCTGTTTTCCGTTTGAATGTTCTCTCTGTGTTTGCGTGGGCTTCCTCTGTGTGCTGCATTTCAAAAGGTTTAGGTTAATTCTCTTGTCAGGGCCCTTGACCAAACCACTGGCTTAGAACTGGAGCTGTTCCTCGGGTGTTGCACGACGTCTGCCCACTGCTCCTACTCAGATACAGGGGACGGATTTCACTGCAGTCTATGCTCTCCGCAATCCACCCACCACCAGTGTCAAGGCCACACATGCTCCCAAGGGGGAATCTCCAAATGGCGTATAGGTTTTTCCAATTCGATGCATTTGACACGGTCAGCAACAGAGCTGCACAATATGGAAAAAAAACAGACTTTCATTTCCACTGACACAAAAAAATCATGTTTGGTATAATTTGTTTGGATCTGCCAAAAAACTTTTTTTGTACATCTGAAGAACTAGATTTGTAAGTGCTTCATTATAATGCTGTTTTGTTATTTTATCTTTTTCAGAAAGTTGCTGCTTCTGCAATTGGATATAGATATTGCACTCTGCAGTATTTTGTGATTTTGATAATATTCCAGTTAATAGTGCAGCCCTCATCAACACCACTGGTTCCTGATAATAAACAGCATCAGCATCTCTTGGCCTTGGCAGTAGCAGTTGACGTCACAACCTCACCTCCGCCGTGATTAAAAGCTCTTGACCTTGTGATTGTCTTTATATCTGCATTTTTGTGCACTTGCGGGGTTTTGCCTGATTTAAATATAACCTGCAATGTGCGTCAGGGCTTGATGAGTATCCCTGCTTGGAAACAGAGAGGTGTTTACCGTTCTCCTTTAGAGCCTCTGAGCGTCTGTGAGGCGATGGCTGTGTTCGATTTGCTGCTTTAATTCCGTCTTTCCAGCTGAATCCTTATGAGAACAGATCCATGGCAGCAGCATCAGATAACTCACACAATATAGATCAATTGATTCTCAGGCATGCTGTAACAAACCATTTGTGGTGCCAAACAGCATTCCCCCTCACGGCTTGATGGTTTCGAGGGCTAAGCCGCTTAGTGAAGTGCATCACACAGTGGATACTGTGCTTTTCAGATAGCATACAATATACAGTTTACACTGCTTTAAACCTCTTAAACCCTCATACTCATCAGTGGGTGCAGGTGGTAAAATGCTGGTTTCATTGAGGAGTTTTAGCCCGCAACAAAAGAAACAAACCAGATGGACGAGCTCTAATAGTGTCTCAGAGTTAGGTGGTGTACACAGAGTGACCTCTGACCTCTCTGGGTGGCGATGACAGTAATGTTGTGCCAGTGCTCGCGCTCCCGGTCCAGTTCCATAGCCGTGGTGATGAGGCCGGTGTCCGGGGTAATACGAAACAGGGCCTCTGGGTCTGATTGAGGATCAATGGAGAACCTTGGAAAGAACAAAGTAGAATGGGAGGAGAAAAGAAGTTGGGTGAATGCAAGTAAAACTAGGAAAGGGCAGAGAGAAGTGTAGAAAGAACGAGTGAAGGGAAAGAGCAAGCAGAGAACGCAGTGGGGTGCAGGGTGAAAGAAGCAGACAGGGGAAGTGTGTGAGGGAGCGATAAGGAAGTCTGAATTCAAATGGCCAAAGAATTAATATAGGGAGATTATCGCAGCTGATAGGAGCTCTTTTGAAGTGCCTCCGATTATCTAAATATCTCTATGAATATACCAACTATCAATCCTCCCCACACACTCACTCTTTAACACTTTTGCCCGGTGCTAATTGGGACACGGTTTTTCTGCGGCTGCTACAAGCAAATCACTCGCCTCCCTCCACGAGACGAACACAAGCGAAAGGATTGAACTCAAAAACTTGTGTGGTTACTGTGGGCTCGAGGGAACACAAGTGCGAATTTTGTTGGCTTACATTTGTTGGGTTAGCTCTCTCTGTTGTGTCATTTTTCTTCATAAGTTGAGGAGCCAAGTTTGAATTTTAATGAAAAAAACTACGTAGGCCTGGCATAGAAATGTCTCTGCATGAGACAACAACCAATATAAAAAAACACTCAAATCCTGTCCTCTAAAACATTAAAATACACTAAAAATGTAACTCTCGGCAAGTGTTTGATTTTTCTCTTAGCAATGAGACTCCTCTGTTTGTTAGGCTTTCATAACCAGTGAAATATTAAAGGAACACTTTGGGGAATGCGCTTTCTTCCTGAGAGTAAGATATAAAGATCGGTATCACTCTCATGTTGGTTTGCTCAATATAAAGCTGAAGCCCGCAGCCAGTTTGCTTAGCTCAGTGCGTCTGGAAATAAGGGGAGCTCTGCACAAAGGCAACAAGACCCATCCAGCAGAAGCTCTGAAGCTCATTAATTTTCACCTTCTACTGGTATCTTGTTTAATCCGGTTCAATCTCATTCAGCATGGCTAGCTCACAGTATGTGTTGCTTTGTAGTAGACTATCAATATTCCTTAATAAAAAGTATAAGAGACAAAGTGGTATACTAGCTTTAGCTGAGTTCAACCACATTTATAATTTGTATTAACCAAATGTACAGGAAACACATCAAACACAACATTACAAGATAACTAACAGGTCAAGACAATGCAATGTTCTGCTAGGAAACCATGAGTCATGGCATTGATATGGATGCCATTTTGTCACGCACCATACAACCAAACCCTCTTTGACCAAGTGCATGCCCTCATGGCAATGTTACAACCCAACTGCATGGCCTTCAAGTTCCCTAGATCCCTGGAGTCGATCCATTAAGGCTGTACAATGCAAGCCACAGGACTCAAAGGATATGCTGACAATTTCCTATTGCCATCATTGGACACCGCCACAGGTCCAGTGTCCAAGCCATGTCAGATCAGAGCCAAATCCGATCCACAGTGGGGCAAGGGTACTCCCCAATTGCAATGTACCATGCAAATGTGGCTAAGAGCTCAATGTGTCAACCAGTTCCCCGGATCCCAGTCTGATCAAGCTTTTGTGGGAGATCCTGGAGCAAGCCTGATCCATGGAGGTCACACCTCGCAACCCACAGGCATCAAAGGATCTTTAGGCAATGCTCTAGTGCCATCATAGGACACCCCACAGGTCCTCGACCGGTCAGATCCAAGTCCAATCCACAGTGGGACTTCCAAGGATTGGGCTTTTCAGGCATTTCCAAATTGATGCTCGATCTGATAGGGATCTGGGGCATGTGCAGGCCAGTTCAACACCTGGAGCTCTTTGTCACATAAGCAGATTAGCAGGTTGCTCTTCAAACCATGTGTGAATAGGTAGTCCATGTCAAATGGCATCCATATGAATGTCAGGACCCAAGGTTTGCCAGTTGACCATTGCATTGTAACAAGATGGTCAACTATATGCTATTTGAGGGCAGAGGCCCATAACTGTACCTGATATTATTGGTAAGACCAGTATCAGGGTCTACAGCGCTGACTCTGCCCACGGTGCATGCTGGTGGACAGTTTTCAGACACATCCATGTGGTATCGGGATCGGGAGAACCTCGGAGGCTCATCTGCGTCCAGCACTGCTACTCTGATTGAGGCCCGGTCCTTGAAGGGGCCTCGACGTAAGAAGCGAGGATCCACTATGGGGTTGAGGACCTCGACAGAGAAGGAGTAGGAGCTCCGGCTCTCGTAGTCTACCGCCTGTGGGGGACAAAGGAGGAGGCAGAGTTAATAGGGTTAAAATATTCAGTGTCGAAGTGCATAATTGCAGGTTGAGATATACACTTAGTGTGAAATGACTAATGGTGACACATCTTAATAGCAAGAAATTATGCAAATATCACTGTTCCAAACGTCAGATCCAATGCTCTGTTTTGTGCTTTCATTTGGTCCAATTCTTACACCAAATTTTCCACAGATGACTGCTAAATTACATATCAAAAGCAGAGAGATGGCAAATAATAAATAATTCCAACAGATAACAGCTCGCAGAGGCTAGAGAATGGTCACATCCAAAATCAGCAGAAAATGATTGGAAGTAGATAATACCATGGTTACCTCAAATGTTGTGACGCTTGGACTTTTGAAGTGAGACTTTGAAGATGGTTGTGGGTGGATGCTTAGACGGTGGGTTTTTGTATGAAGTAGGGAAAAGACATTCATGAAGTGTTGATGTTACAGAATTGCCAATGAGATTCCTGATGCTCAAAGAGTTGAAAGGATTCCAGAGAGCTGGAGACACTGAGGCAGCTACATGTCTGGGTGTCGCTTCGAGTGGATGTGGGGACATCTTTGTCACGCTAAGACTAGAGGATATATAGCTGAAAGGGTGTTCGTAGGAGTTGTGTAAGATTAGCTCTGCTATCTGTGCACAGCACAGCTGGATGAAGGCATGTAGTACTTCAGGTATTTGCATTGAACATTTTATCTAGGTCCAGCATTGTTTGCTGCTGCGGTGCTGGCAACACAATCGGAACTGTGTTGGTGGGTACCTGGCATGTACAGATGTGTGTTTTGTTCGATTGTTACAAACATGTTGGCAGGGGGAGCAGTTTCAGCCGAGGGTCTACAACTCCGACCAAGTTGCGCCTGTGAACATTCAAAATGGATTTGAAATGTCAGAGGTATAGTCCGCTGCCACGCATAGCTGCGAAGTCAACGAATAATTACCGTAAACAACAGATTTCCCTAAGATGAAATAGAAAACAAACCCGCAGAGTTTTTTTTCATAAAATCACTTCCCTTGTTTATCATCTCCATCACTCTCCCGTCACCATGGAGACCTGGCAGTGAGGAGCGTTTGTGTCCTTGCATCCACACAGGTGGAAGAGATTTCATTTGGGATAGGGGCTCAGGCCCCAGCGATTGTTACAGAGAAGTTATGAAGCCTATTTGTCTGAGGTGTCCGTCTGATTGCATGCCACCCTCCCACCAGCGCGCCGGCTCTGGAGCAATGAGATCGCCCCTGATCGGGTTTGCCGAGATGATTGTTAGCGAGGGCAGAGGCACGGGTAATCACATACATCCACTGTCTCACACACACTCATCTGTTGTTGATTGAATTCCAGGCAAGCAACATGTTTGGTTTTGTTTCAGAGTACCTGTTTGATATATATATGTGTGTGTGTGGACGGCGGGGTTTGTGTGTAAGCACAAGTAGTTCTTTTGTGCTCATGTGTCCTCAGATCTTCTGTCAGAGTGTTTGTGTCCTTAAAGTGAGTGTGCATATGAATCATCTCAGTGTGATTGGCACGGAGAACCATGTTGGACAGAGGATAAATAGGCTCCCTGACTATGCAGAATATTCGCTGTCAGATTCAAACAGCGAGGAAAAAAAACCTGAGTGTACCGGCGGCAGTTGGAATATTGATATCCTCTCGCTCGGCGCTCTCTCCTTGCTTTCTGATCTCTCTTTTTTCATTCTTCCGTCTCTTTCCTTCCGTCTCTCTGAGCTGCAAACTGCTTCACCGAAAAATCAGCAGTTTTTGGAAAGAGGTGAAGATTGATTAAAAATTATGCAGAGAAAAGGGGAGAATTGAAAGATTTAGAAATGCTGGCAATTTGGAGAGCATCTCTGCAGGAGAAATAAATAAACAAGAAGGATTGTCTGTGGAGATGGCGTGCGCGTGTGGAGGAGGACGGATGAGGCGGGTAGACTGGGGAAGAAGTTTCCCTGACGGGGTCCCTGCTACGGGGGGAGAGAGACAATCTGTCTAAGGAGGAGAGGTGTCACTTACACTGTGAGCACACACTCATCACCCCGCGCCCTCCCTCCATCCAGCACTCCATCACTCCGTCCCCCCTCCTCCGCTACCTCGCACACTCCATCACCCACCCCCTCCACCCTCCCGCCTCCCCCCCATCCCCCCCACCCTCCCCTTGTCTGAGTGCGACAGGGCACCGGCTCTGACAAACCACAACGCACACAAACTCATCTTTCTCCCTCATTCGCCCTTACAGGGAGCACTTATCACGCAGCGTCCCCCCCGTTTTTCTGTGTTTAGGTTTATCTGTCCGGTGCACGTGTGTGATGTGAGCATTCCTCAGAGTGCTCTCTCGTTGCTCACGTGGAACTCGCGCGCACACAAGGCTAATACAGAACCCTGTTTTAGCTCGAACACGCCCCCTCCACGAATTGTCTAAAATGCATTCGAAACCGTGACACACGCTGCCGCCCTCACATTATCCTGAGCCTGCTGACACTCCCACCCAGCTCCAGTGTTCGTGCATGCCTCCCACGGTTACATCTGATGGTCAAGAGTTTATAGAAAAACTAAGTCTTTTTAATAACCCAAAGCATTTTTATTAGAATCAAAAGTGGTGACTTCAGCCCCCCCCCAACACCTTTTACTGGTGGCCAATATGGAGTTTTGCAGACAACCCACTCTAATCACTTTGAATAGAAAACACTAGAGATGATGGCTGTATGACTTATATTCCACCTCATCCCCCACAAAAGCCAATCCTCTCTGTTTATCACAGCCGAACTGGGAAACATATCAACCAATTACGTTGTTGCACTGACACAAGCGCAGTTGAGTTGAGATTCAGGACAGTATCTAATGATTTGGTGCGTTTGCAGATGGACTTCTAATAAGCTTGGTGGTAGAGGATATCATACACAATACACAGGATTGTCAAGGATAGTGAGGTTTTTGATATATTAGACAGTAAACTTGCAAGATTCGGGCGGGCTGAGCAGACCGCATCACACCACAGCACTTTGGATTACGCAGCAAAAGAAGTTGCTGTTGTGAAACGGCAGACATACAGGGGTATAACCTGTGAGAGGAGGTTGCTTAATTCCTTTTGTAGGGTCACCAAACTTGTGTGTTGAGTGTTTTTTTTTTTATTTGTTTTTTTTTAATCATATTTGATTCTTTACATGCAGTTTTTATGTCCAGGTGACCATTAAAAAGTGAAGCTCTGCCTCTCCTCCTATTCATTTTAATTGAGCCCGGTCTTGATGGCCCGAAATAACTGCCTGGGGGTGTTGCGAAGATGGCTGCCAAGTGGCAAGACCTGCCGAGAAGGACTTTGAACTAGTCTGAAGCAACACTATGTAACTTTTTTACCTAAAAATAAACCTTTCCTCCTTACCTTTAAATTTTTGATAGTACAGTGTCTTGTCACTGGGTGAATGGTGTCTCTGTCACAGCCAGTCCCACCCCCATCACTTGTTTCTGCGCTACGTAACCTCAGTGAGAGGGTAGGATCAGAGCGTTACATGTTTACTTTGTAACGAGTGAGTTTAGTTTGTAGTTAGCACCTATACCTATGTCTGACAAATTGCTACAGACCTGGGATTTGTATTTACGACAGTGGTGTTGCACTCAGAAACTGTGGGGGGCGCCAAATCTAAAAAAATAAAATAAAATCTTCATAATGTTGCTTTAACATTCGCTTAGCGAGAGGTGGCGGAGGCAGTGGAGACTGACAGAATAATTGATGTGACTGAGGAATGAGTGCTAGAGACAGTATAAACACTGCAGAACTGCTAAGCGCTGTAAATTACTAACTTACAGGAAGAGGAGGCAGTATTTTTTACTCTTGCTATTCTTAGCTGCATAGTGTCAATCATTCATACTCAACACTGTCACCAGAGACTCATAAAATGGAGATTGTCTTGGGTACATCACAGATTCTTCACCAATTTTGAGGGGTAGAGGAATAAATTAGTAAGTTCTCCTGGGAAATGGGAAAATAACTTTTGTTGCAATGAACAGTACAATGAGACGCAGATCAGTGGATGCGGTGCAATAAAATGACTGTATGTGTAATTTTCTGAGTCAGCAAGCTGGATTTAGTGTAAAGTACTCTTTAATCTCCCCCTCTCTTTTCCACCCTTTCTATTAAATAAAAAAATGCTAAAATGATGTGTACAATGCAAGGGCTCTAATGTGGGGGATTATATTTGTTTGGCTTTCAGGTACTACTTTAGCCCTTGTTCTGAGTCCTTGGAAAAATCCTTTGGAAATCCTCCTTTGGAAAAATGTGAGGATTTGATCATTTCTTCAGTTTTATATAACAGTGTATTGAGTATCTCTCTGTTTCTGGACATTTGTTCGTAAAAAACAGCCATTTCAAGGTTGTTAAATAAATAAAAATAAATCATTATCAAAAACACGGAAAGTAATCAGTAGTTGTGACCCCAGTTAACATGCTTAAACAGTCCCTTATCTCTACTTAATATTGCCCTCCTCTCATGCACACACACACACACACACACACACACACACACACACACACAGACACACTCTACAAGTGTAACCTTCCCCTGTCCTGCCATGCGGTGCTCCTCCAGTCTGTTTTGAAATTCAAATTTCTCTATACAATTTCCCTTTTAAATTCGCTTCACAGTTAGCAGAAATTAATTAGCTCACCTGCATGCTAGACTGGTGATACATAATACATCTCTATTCAAAGAGGTCGACCCGCAGGCATACATGCACCTGTGTGTGTGTGTGTGTGAATGTACATTACTGCGGGGCGAGGCTTCAAATCACAGAGGCGTTGCTTTCTCCCTGACTAGGATGGAAAATATGAAGATTCGGTAAATCTGTGTGAAAGGAAGTGAGCGTATGCCTGCTTGTGTTCACCTGGGAGGATATATAGCGCTGTAAATGTGCGTGTGCGTGTGTGTGTGTACGCGCTCACTACAGAGTCTGAAGTGTGGGCACCATAGTGTGTTTGGCGCCCTGCTGTCCTTGGCAGCTTGAGTCCTTTCTTGATTTTGTGCATTCTAAATCAAGATCATACATCACATTTGTCTGATGACAAGCGCAGCTTTGGACATTCCTGCCAAGAAGCACAACAGCAGAGTCAAGAGAACAAAGGCTCTTCTAAATCCCCCTTTTGACTTTGTTCTTCCTCTGCCGTCCTCTCTTCCCTCTGTCACTTGTCTCTTGTCTACTGTCTTATTTCCCTCTCAGATGTCCCATGTTTTTCTGTCTCCCCTTTTTTTTTAACCAACTTGTGCACAAGACAGTGGTCTCTTTCTCTTTTTCTCTCTGTCTCTCGCCATCTCTCTCTCTCTCCCTCTTCCCCTTTCTCTTTTTTTTCCCTCGGAGGAGATTAGCACAATCTCTCCTTCGCGTGAGAAAACAAACACAGATAATCCTGGGCGCGCTGCTGGCGTGTGACCGAGGATTAGCCAGCCGTTTTTAAGTGAGAGCATATGGAAATAATAACGACAAACTGACACATGCGCGAGCTGGCTTGTCCCCCAGGTGAGAGGAATGAAAGGCGCACAAATAGCAAGCTTACACAGCTCACAGCGCCCCGAAAAACATACCTCAAAAGGGAACCTCCTGAATCGGGATACCGCTGGATTGGTATTAATGATGTTGTGACACGCCGTGCGTTGTGTCTGGTGATCCGACTGTGCCGCAGACGTGCTTTTTAAAGACACGCATGTAATGAGGTGTTGTGAAATCCCAGCTTGTTTTGGAAGTTTCTTCGCTGCGTCAGTGGATGTAAACCTTCCCACAGTCAAAACACAGCGAGCCGTAAATGAAACATTAAATCATCACACGTCTGATTTGCATATTAAAGGGCCACTGTGTAGTGAAGAAAATCAAACTCTGTTTAAATTTTAATATGTATCTAATGAGGTAGCCTGACAATGCATATTCAGAAATATTTATTTATTTTTCCATAACTGAATAAACGAGCTGTTCTCAGAGGAAAATACAGTCCCCAGAACACTGTTTGAAGCTAGAAAGGTGGCAGGGTATGCCAAATATAGACACAGTAAACCAGTGTAAAATTGTATTGTTATCACGGTTTGTGGTTCATTTATTTCCTGTTTTATTTTGAAGTTCTGTCCTCATGTGTCATGTTTCGCTTTTTATTTCCTCCCTTTGTCTGTTTTCCCGCCCTTTTCACGCCTCACCTGTGTTTAATTAGTTAATCACCGCTTGTGTCTTAAAGTCCTCGTCTCCCCCTCTTTCTCTTTGTCAGTTCGTCTCTTCTGTTTGTCTCGAGTCTCTCGCTGTTCTTGTTCCTGATCCTGTTCTGTTTTGCCCTTGTGTTCCTGTGTCTTCCTGTCCCATCTTCCCGTCTCGTATTTCCTGCCTTTGGATCCCTTTTCACTGCGTTATTTTTGGTCGTTACTTGGCCAATTGGTTTGCACTTTACTGGTTTCAGTTTGTAGTTTGTTTAGTTTTGTTTATTGGTTTCCCCCGTTTTGTTTTCTGCTCTTTGTTGACACATTTTTTGGATTTATTTGTACCTGTACTTCAGCTCTTAGCTTTAATAGAGCTCACCTTTTTTTAAAATTACCTGCCTGCCTGCCTGCCTGCGTGTCAGTGTGTGGGTCCCCTTTGTTTAACTGACAGTTGTCCATTTGTATGCCTAAACAGACCAACTATTTGTTTTCGTGAGTGAATAATCTGAATAAACAGCCTGAGTTTAAAGGACAGCATTTACTTTGTTTATATGTGGCGGACCCTGCCACCTTTCTACCTTCTGAGGACCGTATTTTCCACTGAGAACAGCTTGTTTATGCAGTTATGGAAAAGATAAATGTTTATGATTTTCTATTTTATTTATTCCTATTTCTGTTTGTACTAGTACCTCATTAATGCTATGAATAATCAAATTCTGAGTTTGAGTTTCTTCTCCAAAACTAGATAGTGCCCCTTAGGTCACGCTGTTTATTCAGTTTATTCAGTCATGAAAAACGCAGAGATTGTTTACTTAATTTTTCCAGGCATAAAGAAAATCAGTCAATGAAGAGCCTTCTCTTCTGACTGCAATTGCTAGACCTTTGCACATCTGCGTCCATCATGGGATGACAGGGCTTTCTATGTCTTTTCCCCTTCTTCTAATTGCTCTTCATTGTAGCGCCTGATTAGACTTTGATTAGTTTATTGATCTGGAGGAAAGCTCGACCAGCTCAAGGCCCCCCTGAATGTAACCCTCTGGCCATCAGGGGTCACTGCAGCCACTGTACTGGAGAGCGTTTGGCTAATTCTTCAATTACCTGCTACTTACAGCGTGGCCTTGTTCACACGCTGTATCAAAAATCTATTAGCAGCAATATGTACATTCATTAGAGGCAATATGTAATAAGTAAATGAGTGGAGTGGAGCCGAGCTGAGAGGGTGAAACGACGGAGACGAATGGAAAAGAAAGGGCATCACATAAAAACGGAGCAGAGGAAATTAATCAATGAACGCATGAACGGTGCGTGTCTGCATCGAAGCGGGAGTTTGCGTGCGTGCGTGCATCCGTGTCACGCGTGTGTGTGTCCGTGTGTTTGTGCGCCTGGACGAGGCAGACCTGGGCTGAGTCAGAGCCGCAGACAAACAACACACACACTGTCTGACATGGCCTCCAGACACAAACCACAGTGAGGACGAGGCGCAGGGGGTGGGGGGTGGGGGGGTGTCTCTCTATTTATGTGTGTGTGTGGGTGTGTGTATTCTCGCTTGTGTGTCTCCCTGCTCTAAATATTTGGACATGTGTGGTGAGATCAGACAGAGAGAGAGAGAGAGCAACGAAATGCAAAGAGACAGCGGCTGATGATGAGAGGAGGAGGAGGTGGAGGAGGAGGTGGAGGAGGACGAGGGGTGTGAGGATGGGGTTGTAACGGGGGGGGGGGGTGGAGATAGAGGATGGGAGAATGGGAGAAGGAGAGAAATCCTTTTATTGCTGGGGGTCTCTGCGGGACTGACAGTAAATAAGCAGTGATAAGCAGCAGGCAGCTTCAGTCGGCGCCCTGACTTGCAGGCTGTTAATGACCCAGCTTCTCTGTGTGGCGTGTCCCTGCCTAACCCTCCTCCCCGCCTCGCCGTCTTCCCCTCTTCCTCCCCCTCCGCTCGCTGGCACGTCTTCCTTCGCTTTCAACTGTCTGCCTCCCTCTCTCCTTCTCCTCCATTTTGTCATTCTCCCCTTCGCCTCGTTCTCAACTATCTTCCAACCTGCTTCCTCCAGCTCCCTCTATTGGCTCTATTTATCTGCTGTTAACCCCCTACCACCACCACCCGCCAGCCCCCCCCCCCCAGCATCCTCCTTCTCCTCCCTCTCAGCTCAGCCTCCCACCCGCCTCCCATCCGACACATCATTCCGAGGTGAAGATGAGCCCGGCATCCCTCAGCTGCAGCCTCGTTGCGGCTCCTTCTCCTCATTCCTCACAGTTTAAACACAGCCAGCTGCAAGGTCAAGTGTGTTATATTGATGTGCGCGTCTCTCTCTGTGGTCTACCGGTATGTGTAGGTGTGTGTCTCCCACTCTGTGTGTGTGAGTGTGAGAGGGAGTGCACAGCTTATATCAACGGTTAAAGAGTTTCAGCCCACAGCAGCGAGATGACCAGCAAGGTCAAGGCCAACTCTGTGGCAACACAAATTGTTCCGCTCGGAAATCCTTTTCCTTCTCCGGGGCACGCAGATCATCCTGCACACCTGCTTCGACTCCCCGCAGGCCGAAAAGGCTTCTGACATGGACGTTCCGTCATTAAAAAGAAAACAAAAACCGCACGACTGTTTTAATTTTTTTTTTGTTTGTTTGACAAAGTGGAGACGGAGGGGGGGAGTTTAGCGCTAATTTTACGCTTTGTTCGCTTTTAATTCTATTAGCCCTCATCTTGAATGTTTTTTTTTTCATGAGACGTGCGTGGATTCCCTGAAAAGGGCTAAATCCCTTTTAACCTATTCGAGTCAGATCTTTTTTCATCCGCGTGAAGGGTTGAACTGTAACGACACCCACCTGGAAACCGGGCGCCTCGCAGCATCTGTAAATATTCAGTGAGCGTTGCGCTCAGCTCCCGAGCCGCGCGTGAACCTGCGAGTCTTCGGTTTCAGTGTTTAACCCGGAGCAGAACTCCCGGTCTAATGTATGTCTGCGCCTCTCCCGGTGCATTTGTCGAGGGATTAAAACCACAAAGCAGCGCGAGGGAGGCCATGTTGAAATACTAATTAAACGTTTTGTGCGTCTTCTGAGATTGCCGCGGATCAATCCGATGGGAGGAAATGTTGCGGGCGGGAGGTGTTTTGCTGTATTTGTTTACATGTAATTTTCCCGCCGGTTTACCAGCTGCCCGGCGCATGTTGAACTGATCGATTCTGCTTTTATACACAGCAGGTCC
>CAEMYA010000024.1:2678633-2693291 GCA_903131615.1 Diplodus sargus
GATTCTGCTTTTATACACAGCAGGTCCCTCCACCCCCCCCCTCCACCCTGCATGCTCTGGCTTCTTCTGTCTTATTGTTGCCATGCTGCCTCCTCTCCTTATCTACCTCTTCATTCTAGCTTTTTTTTCTTCTTCTTCTTTTTTTTTATATCTTTGTGCATTTCTACCTTTCTGTGCCTCTCAGTCTCTCGCTGTGCTAATTTCTCTCCATGGCTGTCACTGATTTGCAGCTCCTGCTGTCTCTGCATCTCTCTATGGTTCCTTCATACTCTTACTCTCTTGTTATACTGCACTCTCTGCTGTCACTGCCTCTCAGGACCTCATTTTAGCACTCCACCCCCCCCGCCCGTGCTCCTCTCCCATACTTCATCCCTTCTCTTTCTCCTCATTCGCAGGTCCTCGCCTTCGATTTCTTTCTTTCTTGCATCTCTCCCCGTATCCAGTCTTCTTCCCTGTCTCCCGGCTTCTCTTCAAAGGGGCTCATACTGGGCTTGGAAATCCTGCTCTACACACCTGAGACAGAGCCTTACACGGTGATGAATCCACATGCACTTGCAGCGTGGCTACCTGACTTCAAGAACTTACACACACACACACACACACACACACACACACACACACACATACACACACACACACACACACACAAACAACAATACTTGTGCACTCGCAAGAGAAAACACCTGAGCCTCACAAGGGCTTCACTGAAATGGGCTTTTGAATACAATTTTGCTGACAGATTTTGCCAAATTGCTCTTCTTTTGTGCAGACTGTCTCTTTTCTCCGACGAGTCTCAACTTTTTCAAAATGGCTTCATTTCAGACATTTTTGATGAAAGAATTTAAGGGGGCACACAAGTTTGGAGGCCTTTCTTCCAAGTCCAATATGTGACCGTTTTTAAACTCTGCCAAATATTGAGGAGAATACTGTCACCGAACAGGAATGAGACACTGCTCCTGGAGGTGTGCAAGACAGGATGACTGACACCATCTGTTCAACAGAGAGGCTACGCTTGCTGCGGAACCATTTAGCAGATTGACTGATTAGCAGAGTGACTCCCGAGTCCTAAAGTCCCGCTCCAGTCAAAAAGGCGTTTTGGTTTTGTTCCTTCACTTGGATGGTTGAGCTTCGATATGCAGAATGACGCATGTGCAGAAGTCTTGGCAGGAGTTTGTCACAACTGGTGTGGAGATCGGACCGCACAGTATATCATTTCAGCATCTGCATGCCCACATCGCAGGGCGCCCAGTCAAGGTCAAGAAGGCAAATGAACACTTTTTGCTGCTTGATACAGAAAGAAAAGTTGCACAGTTCTCATTTTCCATCACTTGTCTGATATGACTTAATTTACGCTGGTTTAAGGAATGTGGAATACATGGGAGGGTGTGGCCTGTGAGTGACACACAGGCTCTGCATGCACAGCAAACTAATCACAATCACTCTTGATCAATTTATCAACCAAAGCAGGGTTTAGGTTGTTTGATAAAATGCACTCGTCTACAGAATTAGCCCAATTATTTTTAAATGACAGTGGGGTCACCGAATGAATGGTGATTAATTATTTCCAAATAGAGCAATTCAACTGATATCTGGTGAAAATGCCTGTTTTTGTTTTGTTTTTGTTTTTTTCACAATATATGTTGGAGAATACCAAAACATTGCAATGTCAGTTTTTCCTTAAAAAATCATATGCAGCCCTATTAGAGAGCCAATCATGGTCCAATTTGTAAGTGTAATGTGGAAAACTCGCAAACACATACATGAGAGTGGACTTTTTCTGAAGTAGACAAAATACATCCAGGGTTTAAGTTTTGAACAATATTTGCATATTTATTGAATGAGCATTTTTTTAATGAAGGCAGAGTGGGTGTAATGTTTCAAAGAATGCCTCATTAAAGAACCACGTTAAAGAATTTGTAATGATTTAACCCAACTTCTTTTCTGGAAATAAAACATCAGATACAATTATCATTGACGGCAGAGATCTGGAAAAAAAAAATGATTTAATGTAATCTTTAATAACTGCCTGACTGTTTATGCCAGATATCACTTAAAAAATTTCTACTTTCTGGCTATTTGCAGCATCTCAAATGGTTGGATTTGCTGTTTGCTTTCATTGTAGGTTGCTTTTTATTGTGTTTTTAACTGTAGGTTGGACATAAAAATGAATAGCAAGACACCACTTTTGGTTCTGGGACACTATGATGTGCATAGTCAAAAAATATTAAGAAATTAATTAAAAAATATCAATAATCAGAATGATCATTAGTTGCAGCTGAGTGTTAAGCCTAATAAATTCTCCAAAACAAGGCTTCTTTACTGGCTTTCACAAATAACGCTATTTCAATGTATTTTTTCTGAGCAAAAAAATCCCACGAAAGGAGCAAAACCAACTGGTCCATCTCACAATGCTGTTTGACTTCCCTACTCTGCCTGTTGCCCCAAGCCCATTTGTCCATTAGTGATGATGTAATTCTGTAAAAAATGGCTCAAAAACATACCTTCCCTTTGGAGAGAAGGACTGACTAACTACCCAAAACAGCCGGGCAGCAGCTGTAATTTTCTGCAGACGTTGCTCAGTCTGAAACATCGTACTTGTTTGGGACTATTTTCAGCGACGAGTTTGGTGCAGCTGGAAATAAAACTTCAATGGTGTATTTTTTTTTTGTTTTCTAAGTGGGACTGAATCAAAATAAACTACGCCGTTTAATGTAGAAACATGTCACCCGTTCAACCAACGGTTCATTCGTGGGTTTTGAGAGCACGACTGCACAGACGAATATGATGTGTAGGGCTCTCGCAACTTAGGCAATACCTGTGAGTAAGATCAAAGTGGGTTTTTTTGTCTATTCATGGGATCTGTTGACATTAAAGAGCAAATCTCCTGCACCACTTTTTAATATCAGCGCCTTCCTCGCACCTATACATGTTCTGCATATACGAGCTGACACGCTTTGCCCACATGAAACTCGGTGCAATGCATATGACACAGGATACACGAGCGCGGAGCACACAGTGATGACTCGGATCCTTGGATCAGAGAGGTGGCTTACGGCGTTAATGTAGACACACGTGTATTTTTATTGAAGCCTCTCCGACGCTCATTGGAAATGAAAGCATCACATCTCAGACATGCCGCCCACACAGGGACTGCCTCCCCATTAAGTCTGCGCTACATGCGAGGCCCCTCTCTCCTGACACAGACACAGATGTACCTCAACAAGCCGTGCCGGTAACAAGCCGGTGTCAGAACTCATCTCCCCCCGCCGTGCAAACGCATCTTCATAAGATTGTGATAATTGGAGACGACAGGGAGCTTAGGGGAATGACCATTTGAAATTGAAATCGAGCATCACACAGAAGGAAACCGTTAGCCGGCTGAACTCAGGATGGAAAGGCAGAACCTCCTTGATCCCTCAGCACACGCAAACGTCTCACGCAGGGAGATCCTTTTGCTGAGAGGCAGCCGTCAAAACACCTCAAAACCGGTCAAAACATTTCCCCTGCAAATCAGACTCAGGCTTTTTCGCAAACATTTGCATTTAGATGCGTCATGCTTTGAGTCAGCTTTGAACGGGCGTTTCATTATGTTTGCTTTAAACAGATGGAAATATTGATAAAAGGAGAGGCTGGATCACAGCGAGTCAGGCAGGAAATTCATTTGTCAGGAGCTCTTCAAAACGCTCTCGTCTGATGGGAGTCAAATAAGGAGAACAAGTGGGATGAATTCAGATCACCTGTCGTCAAATCTTATACAGTGTTTCTGTGTATTTCCAGGTTAATGGGCACAGGCAACATGTTGGTTTTTTATCGTTTTAGTCATAAACAAAACAAAACTTCTCTCTCATAAATCTATCTACAATACCTATGTCACCGACCTTCCTCCCCCTCAGCATCTGTTCCTCTCCTCCTCTCCTGTCCCCACCTTGTTTATTTTGCCTACATAAACCGACGCCTCTCTGTTACTAAATATAAAAAAAAGACAAAAAAGTGAAGCCACTGCTATAAACCTGCATACTGTCTAATCACCAGAAGGGGGTGCCACCACTGGTTGCAAAGAGAAGTCCTATTGTATGTAAGCTTATGAGCCATTGACCCTACTTCTAACTTGATTTATTGCCTTAGTGAACTGTTTTCTAATGAGTATAAGACCTCAATCGCTTGTTTCAAGTCCTTTCCAATCAGTTCCGCCAGATGTGCAATAATGGTCGCATTTGAATGATAATTTAGCCCTTTGTACGATAGACGATCAGCAACACCAAAGGTGCCATAATGTATGATAATTACCTTCACCAACTACTCAACTGATATCAACGAAACTTGGATGGAGAATGGGTTTCAATGTAGAATAGACCCCATTAACGTTTTTGGTGTGTATCCAGATAAACAGACAGATCCACGGTTCACTTTCTTGAACATTGTAAGCTAAGGTATTTTTCAACATTTTTGTTAAAGTCTCAGGGAATAATGCATGGATTTTGATGAAAAAAAAATCAAGTGTATTTGGGTGACTGGTGTCTATGAATGAGTACAAAAGGAGACTGTTGGGCCTAGGCGGAGGTATGCGCTCTACTGAGTGCCATTCTAGTTTGTGACGCTCACATTAGTAGTTGGTTTACGTCTGAATCTTAAGTCTCACACAACGTCTTTCCAGCCAGTCACGCCGTGACAGTGAACATGATTCGGCAGCACAGCTGTCGTCGCCTCTCCTGCTGCTCGACGCTTAATTGAGGTGGAGCTTAAACTTTCTTTCTTAATTATGCTGTGTTGAAGTGCAGTTGTTTTGAATGCACCAGTAAGCCCAGTTTACTTTAGTATTTAATTAGTTTAGCTTATGGCAATAACTGTTTTCATGCAGAATATGAACAGGCTTGTAGTCGTGCTGTCTTATAATTTAATTTTGTAAAGTAGGCTATTATTTCTGTCTTTTGTCAGACTGAATGACTAATGGGCACCCCCTTCCATGGATCATAGTTACATCAAGTTTCTTTTGAGAAAAACTGATGTTGGCAGAGAGACATTTATGTCTATTCATTAGCTTGGTTATGAGTCACAGAAGATAATTTCACCCAAAATGAGGCTGTGGGAAAATAATTTAATATCTTCCCTCTGACAACACTGTCTTCAATACTGGTGCAATACTGGTCCAATACTGGTCCCATTTAGAATAAATTGATGACCTTGTGATCAACAAGTTGTTACTAGAGCAATTGTCAACCAGGATAGAGGTGTAGCAATGAATATGCCCACAAGCTCCACTCTTTTGTCCAAATATGGTCACTTGGCTCCAAAAAAAAAAAAAGGTGAAGGCCGGTACTTCTTACCCAGTTATCCTCTTTCTCATGACTTCCACAAATCTCTCCCCTTCTTCCCCTCATTCATGACTTTTTTTAGTCGCTCCCTCCATCTGTCCAGCCCTTTGTTTCCTTCATCTCCACTCACCTTGTTGAGCGTGATGACTGCCTCTTGGTTCACTCCGGTGATGTTGAACGTGTCCCCGGTCTCCCCCTCCAGGATGGTATATTCCAGCTTGGCGTTCTCGCCGAGGTCGGCGTCGGTCGCCGAGATACGGCCTATCTCAGCCCCCGGGATGGCCAGCTCAGACACAGAGAAGGACCACATACCTGAGAAAAGACACACAACGGCACATGTTATGGAATTTCATGCGCTGATACGCACCATTTGTCGGTTAAACATTTCATTTTATCTTTTGACCTGCTTTCGAATTGCCTTTCCTCACCTGTGCCAAGCCAATATTTACAATATTTCACTCAGATAAGGAGAGGCATTTAATTTAACCGAACTGAGAGGATGAAGGAGAGAGATAAAACGGGAGGCAGGCAGAGTCTGCGATTGAGAGCTCGGCATTGAGGTGTTATTAAAAGCCAGGTAAAATATGGCCAGAAAACCTGCAGTTAAAAAATAAATTAAAAGAAGCCAGGATTAAAAAACAGAAGGAACAGAGGAGATAAAGAAATAGGCAGAGATAACAGGTAAGAAAGGCTGCTCTGTCTGCCTCAAAACATTTGAACTTGATGATATGAGCTAACTATTCATCAGAAACAGACACTTTTTGGGGCCAGTCCTCCGTCCTGCCACGAGTATTAGCAAAGATAACAGGCTCTTTCATGTGTGCCGCCGTCATGTTTGGGCCCGTTAAAGCAGCAAAAATTAGAGTCCCTCTGCTGCCTTTGCAGTTTATGTTGTAGGGACACATGGTACGTTTCTCTTATGATTCACCCGATGCACCTATCTGATGAAAAATATGGAGCACCAGACGTGGCATGGAACATCTGTGAACTTCCATTAGTGCAGAGACACATATGCACACATAATTTCGAATATCCGCCTCCCACATTAATTCAAGCCATCACACACAACCACACACACACACACACACACACACACGCACACACACACACACACACACACAGGGACACACACACCCAGGCCGTCGGCTGCTCTGACAAGAATAAGTGTGGCAGGAAAGATAGAAATTGAGCGAGGGAAAAGGTAAGATATCACTATTTGGCTCGCGCACACAGAACAGACAGGCTCATTCAAACAGAGCCGTTATCTGCTCAGCTAAAGCTAAGGGAATCAGATAGACCTGTAAATGTGAGCGAGAACAACATTCTCCAAACACGTTGGGTTGACAGAATAAAAGATAGCCAGCACTTCAACATGACAGTATCTGGGCCAGCGCGCAGTCAGACGAATTCCGTAAATCCGACGACATCACAGCGAGACAAGATGTGAGGTTCTTTCAATTTGTAGATCAGGATTAGAGTTTTCCCACTTCAAACGGGCCCCGGTGACTTAAGTTATCAGTCAGGGTGTTTGATTGTTCTTCTGTTGTCTGTTGATGTCACATTTGTAATACAGGCCGAGTCGTTAATTTCAAAAACAAACAGGGGCTTTCTCACCCCAACAAGTGTTCTAACCTCAACCACAAAAACAGGCTGTCAGCTCTGACCTGTTGCGTGGGAGTTTCCTGTGTTGTCTGGCACCAGGACGTTGGCGGCAAACAAAACATTGCGCTGTAACGAGATAGCCAGCGTTTTTTCACCTCAGCCGTGAGTGGTTTAAAAGGATAAGCTCCCCCAAAAATGAAAATTCAGTCATCATCTACTCCTGCCCATGCTAAGGGGCAGTAGGGAGAAGTCCACAAAACATTTCTGGAGCTTTACAGCAAAACGGTGTTGCAGCATTCTCAGAAACAATTGAAGTAGATGGAGACTTAAAACCTACAAAGACAAGCAAAAAAATTACTTGAAATGGCTCCATCCAGCAAGTCTCTAAAAGCCCAGAGATCTGAAATTGATTTAAAAAGACGTTATTTAAGCCCCGGGTCAGAGAGAGGCGCATGCTAGCTCTTTTAGCTTAGCAGCTGGGGCTGCTTTCTGGTTGAAGAAGAGTGTAAATAACTTCTTTTCAAATCAATTTGGGTTTCTGGAGACCTGCATGACGGTGGATGAGCTGTACGGAGCTATTTTCTGTTTGTTTTTCTGTTGTTTTTTTAGATTTAACACAAGTCCCCATCTACCTCAGTTGTTAAGGAGAATGCTACAAAGCTGTTCTTCTGCGAAGCAAAATCATACCTGACTTTCCATCGGAAGTGTGGATAATGGCTACATTTCACTTGTCCTTTTTGTCTGCTGTGTTTTTGTGACCATTACAATGACGATTCATTTTTTTTACAACACTGTATGGGTGACTTTTGGACAAGCAAGAAATTCCAGACTATTTGGATTCTATATAGTGTATATATTCAGTAAATAAAACAAAGTAAAAAAGTTATCTCCCAGTATAAGAATCCAGATTCTTTTTCATAGATTTCTGGTGGAGAAATAGCTCTCTCTATTTATTTTTTTTTATTGAGCCTAAAAAAATTTGGAACAAGCAAAGCATGTGTAAGTTTTACTTGTAGAATGTAAACGCCCCCAGGTTGTTAAAACTCCAAAACCATCACTGGCTATTGATAGGAAGCAGACTGTGCACAGTGGTCTCCAGTGTTGAACGATCCACCCCTATCTTTTCCCTGAAGGCTTGTCTACACAGGAGGCCGTGTTTTTCACTCATCCATCTCAAGGAAAAGATACACCTCAGTCTAATCGATATCAATATAGCAATCCGCATGAGGGTCGTGCTTCGCTCATGTTTTACATGACATGACTCAAAGAGTATGTTTACACTTTGAGTTGATTTTCTTCTGTTTTACACACATAACTTCGGCTCTGATAGAACACAAATGGCCCACTCTGAATACTGAGCCTGAACACATCTTGTGCAGACACTGACAAAGGACTAAAGCTGCTGCTCTGCTTACTTAGCACTGTTACAACACCACCTGTGTGGACAGACTGTCAGAGGATTTGCACCTGAGCTACCAGTGAGCTTTTTGCATAAAGCTTTACAGGTGAATTTCCTGTTAGAAAAGCACTTTTGATATTACATAGGGTTATGTAGGGTCAACTATTTAATGATGCACACTGTGACAAACACCTAAAGCACATTTCCAAAGTCAGTAAAATCTTGGTTAAAGGTGCAATATGTAAGATTTTTACACATGTCGAGTTCAGTCTCAAAATAATTTGGAGGCAGCATTTAACCAGAGTAACTGTAACTGTCGCTAATTGTAGCTGCTGATTGCTAGTAGCTCAGTTAGCTTTGCAGCTAGTAGTCGGAGCACGGGGCACCAAGGGAGTGTTGCTGTAAGATCTGGGAACTTTGGACCAGGAGAGGGCATGGGCTAGCTGGTTAACATGCTAACCTCAGGTGATATCTCTGGATCACAATAGATATATGTAATACATTTAAAGCTGCTATTTTATCTAATTCTAGTGCTAACTGGCTCTTACTCCTCCAACTACAATTAATTAGCATATTGTCTAGAAGTCACTTCTGGACTTTAACTATAACCCTGATTCTAAAAAAGTTTGGACACTTTCTTAAACAAGAATAAAAACAAGATCCAAACTACAGACAACAGTTCTACTTGTAGCAACATCCTTTATAATCCAATCGTGATGGGATCTACTGCTACCAAAGAACCTGTTCACCTGTGGAATGTTCCAAACGTGTTTTTGGAGCGTTTCTCAACTTTTGTTGCCCTTGTCCTAATTCTATTAAGTTTATGAGTAAAACATTGAATAGAGTGGCTTTGTAAAGGATTAGCAAATGATCACATTCAGTCGGGGTTGAATAGTGTCTTTCTCTGCAACAACTGTACACCACGGCAAATTCCCACTGACGAAACAAAGTGTCACCCTCGCAGTAAGGACATCCATTTAAAGATAAGCTATTTAGCGGTGTTTCATACTCAACAGGATCAGTAAGTATTTTTAGATTACAAATCAAAAATTGCACACAATGGTGCAAAGATGAATAGAGAGGGGGGAAAGGAAAATCAGTAACCCTGTCATTTCCCCAGCTGACAAACATGATCAAATTAAAAATAAACTTGTTATTGCTGTGGTGTTAGAGTCAGTGTATTTGCAATAGAACAACCGAGATGGATGTGGGATTAGAACAAATCAGTTTTACGTTTTTCAATAAGCAGCCCTTCAAAATAAAGTTGTTTCCCAGCTATGATCTCCATGTTTACCCCATCGGCTCCTTTAATTGCTGTTTTATTGTGAGAGGGAGGAAGTCTTTCCTGAACAATACTGTACAAATCAAATTTGTGTATTTGTATATTTCATTTGGGTAGGGACGAGTGTACAATATTAAACATGAATGTTTTCATTTGAGGCATTGCAGCAGGGTTAGCCCGAGGCGGATCTTCATCAGCAGTCTCCTGGCAGGTCACAATTAAAATATCCACAAAGTGACAGCACGACACCAAGCAAAACAGACGAATGGGACAAAACACACAGTATAAATTACACATATTCACAGTGTCAGCATCGTGAGCATGTTAGACAAATTAAAAGCAAGGATGTGTATACCAAGCAAAACGAATCAAGCACAGCACTAGTCCATTTGACTTTAAAACTACTGATAAAACAACAACTCTCAACAGTCGCGTAGGGCGTTCCACTGAGCTTTCGCAGGGAAGGCGGACTGCCCACAGGCAGTGCAACAAAAGGGTACAGCACAATCTCCTACAGAAGATGGTCTTGTGGGTTTACAGTTTTCGAACTGAAGTTAACAAAGTCAGACAGTGGAGGAGGGGCCGGGGCGTTTAAAATGCTTTAAACGAGACACAGTACAGGAGAACAGAATAAAGTACTCAAAGCACAGAGGAAGATGTTTCTCCAATGTCCTGCGTTGATGATATCAAGGCGGCTATTCAGCCACAATTGTTAAGGTTTGTTTTGTAAAGGCACTCCAGTGGTTTAATGACTGTTTCTCCAGCCTGCCCCCAACATGTAATTTAATAAGACATGTGGGGAAGGATCACAGCCAGTATTTTTAAGCTTGGTATTTATACGCTCAATCAACCCACTGAAGTGCAAATCCTGGCTGCATCCACAGAAACACGGCTTCTAATTTGTCTAAAATTTGCCAAGTTGGTATAAATGTTTTTTCATCATTTTTCATTTTACATGTTTCCATAAAACTAAGATTTGGAGCCATGATTAGCCATGACACCAACGTATCGAAATTCAGCAACTATTTTAATCTTTTCGACATTAAAGATACAACATGAAGGAATTCTCGCTTAAAATGTCTCAAAACAACTTGACCTGTGTTCTTTTTTTTGTCTCGACTCTTTACAACCAACCTGGAGAAATCCATGAGTTTACTCAAAGCAGTGTTTCGCTACTTCCAGGATAAGGATGTTGGCAAATATAACTACATTTTTTGAAAAAAAAAGTGGCTTGATGGCGGTTTCTTGGTTGAGGCACAGACTGCGGTGTATTGTAATCGTGCGGTCTTTTCTGAGGTTGCTACAACTACACAAGCAAGCGGTCGGAAAACTTCACAACAGATCTCTGGAGGGGGGGTCTTACTCAGTGTCACGGTGTGTTAGAGCATGATAAAACTTAGCGAGTTAGAGCATTTAGAGACTGCAAATTAATTTTAGAAAAGAGCATACCTTTCGCCTTGCCAATTTTCAAGCTCAGATATATTGATCAGGCCGCTGATTTCTAGCAGAGCAATATATTAGGAAATACATATTGCAATTATTCAGAAGTGTATACAGATGGTTTTAAAGACGAACACAGCAAAATAAGCACAGGAATTCACACCAAAAAACTGAAAACTTAGAGAGAGGAGCTGAAAAGATGGCAGAAATAATAGCTCTGCACTGGGTTGAGAAGTTACATCAGACAAGGTGGTATTATGTACAGATTTTGTTGTTGTACTCCTAAGAACAAAATCTTTGAAATCAATAAGAGAAGATCTACTGCTAGAAACTCACTACAGCCTGTTCAGATTTCTTAGAATTGAAAAGGATGTGAGAGTCTGTTGGCTGCTGCTCGTGTAGGCATTAAAGGGAATGAAGGGGCAGACAAAACAGCCAACAGTGCATCAAGCAAGAAAGATACTGTGGATTTATCCGTCAGAAAAAGTGGAAGGAAAAGCAATCTAACTATAAAGCAATGAATCTTTGTCTGTCTGTCTGCCTGTCTGTTCAATTCATATCTCCAGAACCGTTCGTACTTTGCAGCGCTCAACTTGGTGCAATTTGGCACTCTGGCTTTGTGGCTCTGCAGATTGAAGCTGGGCTCACTCGCGGTCCCTCTCACGTAGTGTCATTGGGAAGCAGACATAATCAAACTGGACAGTAGCGTGGTGCAACAACTTACTGTAGAAACGTGTTGCAACGAGAAAAGAAAAAAAAATCAGTGCGTTGAAAAGTCTTGGATGAGTGGTCAACAAAGGGTTTCTATTATTCAGCAAAACTGGGGGTAAGATTGGAGTTTCTGCCAACCGTAGCAGGCTACCTAATGTTAGCCTCAAGTGCTAGAATCTTTGCTATTGCTTGGAAGCTCAAGGATGCCTCTCTCATTGGCTGTTGTGGCCCGGCTCAGAGTACCAATGTAATCATCCGGCTTTTAAATCGTAAATATCAAACATGTTTGATACCATCGGGGGCCTGCCTTGATGAGTCTGTGAGCAGTTCAGCAGGCCGAGGACTGGATCTGTGAACCCCTCACTTTACCAGATATAATCCGTGCCTAACAGTGTTTTTTAAACGGGGACTGCACAAGTAATTAAAAAAAGGAATAATAGCAACGTGGCAAGAAAGATAGGAGGGGGGACAATAAAGGGAGATTATAGTGCAAACTTTAGAAATCCATAAATGCACAGGGTGTTAGGAGGGTAAATACAAGGTTTGATCAGACGGGTCTCAGAAAAAGTCTGAAAAGGATGTCAGAAGAAATGTAGAACACATTCGCATGGAATGCAATCAATACAAGAAAGAGAGTGAACAGCTGCTACAGAAGGATTAGCAGAACAGGTGGAATGTAATCACATTTTTGAAGGATACAAGGTTATATGACAGACTCTCTCTAAGTCTACATTGACTTAGTGAGTTAGGCTAGATAATTTGGTTCATGTTTGGTAGGCAGTACTGTTAAACTATTACTACATACTCAGGTACAGCTGGCGGCAGCATGCACCGTAACAGCCAAGATTGCAATCGACCATAAAATGAAAAGGAGAAGGAGACAATCGAACCACTGTGTGATCCTTTCCATAGCAATTGCTTCTCCATGGATCTTTTGGAGGAGGTTAGGGCACAGAACAGACGGATAGATTGCAGTGTTTCCCACACATGTATTTTACCTGGTGTCCGCTCGGGTATATTATATATTAATATATATATTAATGGCCCGCCCGTATATTTGCAGACCAATATTAGCATTTTATACGTTTTCTTACATTTTTTTTTATCCTCCTGAGAGAACCCTTGCTCTGCTGTGTGGTGATTCTTCTGAATGGTAGCACAGGTAATTGTTATATACAGGTAATGTTTGCTCTGGACACGCAGCCAAACACCGGTAGCGCAAGAGTGGCAGCACTAGTGTGAAGAGCACGCTGTGAATGTCAGCCCAGATATTCTTGCGACTTTTCGCTATCATTTGATAAGATATGATCAGAAGTCTGACAGGAATGATGAACAGGCCTCTTAGTGGAATATGAATTGTAGATCCACAAGCACCTGCAAAGCTGCATCTCCGTGCCGCATGCCATGTTGGCCCAGCTGTCTCAGACTTTATTAGCGTTTTCCTTGGGTGGCTGCCGCCGTAATGGCTGCAGGATGTTTGCCAGCCGATTCTCAATGGAGATTATAAAACAGCAGAAATGACACAAATTCACTGCTGACATTCAAATGGGATTTGTTTTTCATAGTTAAATATGCTTAAGTGGTTAGCTGCACGCTAGCACCGCAGCATTTCCTCGGCACACATAGCACGCAGTAAGTGTGACAGTGGCATTCAGCTTACTGCCGGCCTCATGGCTCTTAAGGGGCCCCCGAATCGGCCCCATTACCATACGCTGCTCTCCATACTGCTCCTGTTTCTCTCTTTTTAACTTGACTTCATCTACCTCCCGATGAGCAACTATTTTCTCCGCTTCTCATTCTTCTGCAAATTACTAAGTACTATACTAGATGCTCTCAAGGACTGTTTCCCACTGTTTTAAGTGTAATGCACAGGACGTGATGGTTTGTTTCAATGCACTTACCATAATTAGAGACTGTACGTCCTTAAAGAAAGAAAAAACAGGAACAAATGATTCAAGGTAATTTAAAAGTACTCGCTTAAAAGTATAAAAAGGACCTCAGAGCTGGAGATGAAATGAAGTCCCACAGTGCTGTAATGCACAGAGACGAAGGTGTCACTTTTCACTTTTTATGTCCCAGCATTGATGGTGTTATGTCATTTTTGCTCACTGTGAATACTTTCTGTATTATTTTCTTTTCCAATCACCAAAAGTGTCACTTTCCCTCCAGTCCTGTACTCAAAAAAAAAAACCAGAAACTGATACGTTGGCTCCGGTCCTTGTGAGTGATCGCAAACACCAAATGGGATTTTAAGCTCGATCAATCCACTGAAGTGCAAATCATTTCAGGCCTGTAAGAGCAGCTTTTCATGCAGTTCCATCTCGCAAGAATTATGTGAACATGCTACGAATTTGCAGCAGCTAATACATTCTGAGCGGAGCTAAATGCTGCCTGAATGTTTTACCGACATAATGAGGAAATGTGCAGACTGTTTTTTTATCGATCTCACCTGCAAAATGTTCACAAACGGTGTATTTCATTTGTTTTCCTACCATACTCCCTTAAGGTTAAAAGAGCTTGTGTAAGAAGAAGAAGACGTCTAAGAAATGAACTAAAGTTATCAACGGAATGTAAAGAAATAACAGTGTTGACGTTATGTCAAAGACTTTTAAGTACAGTCGAAGAAGCAGTATTATCACATGATTTACATGCAATGAGATCTTACCATTAAGGGCTTTATTTGCCAAAGACTCACCGCACGCACCACTCAGGATCAAAATCTGCTCCCTGCTGTCACAGTCCTGCACTGCCCCTATGACTAGTAGTTTATGAATGTAGCGCCTTCCTACAATTACACAATATGTTGCAGGGGAGCATAATCCATGCAGCAATTATGTTTCCCCAAGAAACACAATTGGGGAAACAAATAAGGAGTTATTTCTAATGTATTTTTTTTGTGTACATTTTTTTTT
>CAEMYA010000024.1:2705740-2721804 GCA_903131615.1 Diplodus sargus
AAAAAAAAAAAAAAACAGACTCCGGCGCAAAAAAAGACACACGCAGGAAGATGGAAGACTCACTCGCTGAACACCTCCTCTTTCTCTCTTTCCCCATCTCCTCCCATTCACACTCTCTCTGTTACAGCCTCGCTCTCGAGGGAAATGAATTAGTAATATTTATGATGAAGCCTTCTCCGAGCTATTCCCTCTATCTCCCCCCGTCTCTCTGTTTCATCTCCCTGGTGAATAAAATGACACTGATCTTATCGGCGCTACCTATGTAGTCAACTGTCAGCCCATCTATCTTTCCATCCATCAAACTGCTGGAGAGTGATGGCTCCCTCAACGTTTTTATGTGGCACTGTTGGCAAGCCAAGGTTGTTTGGAAACCACATAAAAACGGGAACAGGCACCTGCGTCTCCGTCTGCGGACTTGTCACCAAGTAGAGTTGTGGCTGTTCAAACAGCTCCGGCAGGCAGAGCAGAGGAACCAAAGATTCCTTTCCGGGGGAACAAGTTACGAGTCTCCGGATGCCGCTGTGTGTGTAGTTAAACTATAACAAAGTGCCGCTCCGAGTGTCACATGGCAACAAATTAATGTGTTGCCCTTCGACAACCGAGATTCATTTGAGCTCCATAAGGGCGGTACAGTTGGTGTACGGATCTCGGGGATCAGGCCAGATCACACATCAAATGTTGACATTTCGCCGAGAAGAAGCATAGGGAGAGTGACATTTCACTTTCTGATCTGCCAGGGGGGAAGAGGAGCGTGGCTGTGAATCATCGCTGGAACGTTTTTTTCTTAATTCAGACGATCTAGGTTAAAAACAAGACCGGATCACAAGCCAGTGTGTTTATCAATTCAATAGTTTAGATTTGAAATGAAATTGTTATGTGGAATGGCATGAATACAGCAGGTGGTTCAACAGACGTTTTCATTGAATCCCACACTGCCGCATTGTTTGATCTACTGGCTGGTTAGAATAGGAAAAACCTGCAGCTGTGTGAAAACTATTTCAGGTTCGTTAACAACACATGGACTTCGCTGAATGTATTTCAAGAGCAAACATTCAACGGGGCTTCAAGGACGCTGTGTATTTTTTTGTTGGAGGATGTGGTGAGATTCAAAGGGCCGGTGAAGAGGTAGCTGTTGCTCTACAATTCTTATGCTTTCAACTTCATTCTTGGCCTTGCCTTTGAAAAAAAAAAGCTTTCAAACGCGTGACATGTTGAAGTGATGCAGTTATTTCTGTTGCCATGGACATGTGTCTGTTGTGAGCTCATCAAGGATGCTTCAGCTGCTCAAACAGAACTTGAGTGTTTAGTTTTATACCAACTGGAATACGAAGGTCACTGGGAAAGCTAACAAGTTGAGCTTGAGATCACAGACTGTCAGAGGTGGCGGACTCGAGTCACATGCCCGCAAATTTGAGGACTTGAGACTTACTTGACCAACACCGATGAAAAACTCAGCTTGACTTAGACTTGACACAGATGACTCGAAAGTCTTGGCTTTTCTTTCTTTCTTTTTTTTTTGCGCATATTGAGACATTAGTTTCGTTTTTGATACTTTGCCCTCTGCCGCTGTATGACGCGCTGCGTGCCAGAGTGGCGCTGTGGCCGACAGGATCAGGGGAGGAGAGGCAGCATGGAGGGAGCTCCGAAAATCATCACATTTGGATTCAAAGATTTTTTAATGCCTGGGTGATTTTGGCCGCCGTCTTGGTTAAAGCGCGTGTGTGTGTTTCAGATATAGCGTCTTCAGTGCGCACAGACATTATTTCAAATGTAGGCACGCATTTACGTGCTCACAGCCCAACACGGCACCGTATCTGCACACGTCCGGTTTGACACACTTGTTTTTTCGTGCACGTCCATGACGGACCTGCTTCTCCCTCGGAGATGTAGAATGTGTTTTATAGAAGAGAAACACACATTTCAGGACAGAACAGACATGTCCTGTGATTTTCAGCCTCCTTTTATAGAGGGGGAGGAGAAACAATACCTGAGAGTAATATTCTCAGCTGTCAGGATGTGCAGTACGCTGCAGTCCCAGGGTTGATATTAATCTAATCTTACTCTTGTATTTATGGGTTTGAAAAACAATTCTAAAATTGATCAACTATGCACATACATCATATTATTGACTAACCAGTTTGACCTTAGCCATGACTCGACTTGACTTGCTTGATTTTCATCAATAGTAACTTTGGGCTTGCTTGAGACTTGAAGGTTAAGACTTGTGACTTGCTTATGACTTGCATGTATGTGACTTACTCCCACCTCTGCAGACTGTATATACTGTGGGGGATTTCACAGTAATACTGCTTGGTGGACTACTGTTTTGAATGAAATTGACAGAAATCACTGACAGAAATCAAAAAGAAAAAAGTGGTTGAAAATGATGGTCGCAAAGCTATGACATCAGAACCATGTGATGGGTCAGTGTTAATGATGGCCTTAACATCATTCATTATGCCGTTTTAGGGACTACACCAGCACCGCAATATCCGATACATCAGTGTTTGAGGACTGAGTTTGGCATCATGGTCACTGCCATCCTGTTTTTTTGGAGCGTGAAACAAGCACATTTGAACAAAGCGTACCCGGCTTACTCGTCCATTTGACTGTAATGGGACCATCATTTGCAAACATGGATGTCATGCTGCGCTGAAGAAGACTTGGAGCTAACACTGAGACTGTTAATTAATTAGGCGACTGATAACTGTGGTTCAAATTCAAGTGAGAAGTAGGGTCAATTTCTCATAAGTTACAAACCACCTTATTGAAACCAGTGGAGACGCCCCCTTCTGGTTATTAGAAAGAGTGCATTTCCAGGCTTTTACACAATGGCTTTACTTTTTAGACCCAGAAGCTGTGTCCAGTATTTATTATAAATTCTACAGTTGGGATCTTACCTTTGGACATCTTCCTCAAAGTACAAATCCTGAGTTAGCTACAAACAAACAAACCATGCTGGTATTCAGTATACAAGTAATTAGAACATTTGCATTCAAGTATTTGGTCATTTGGAACGTATAATGTTGTAACTTATGTTTTTCTTTTGTTTGTGTGTGTAACTGGAATACGCATGTTATACGTGTTTTATGCTCTTACCTCAGTTATTCAAATTATCTTAAACTGGAGGAACAACAATAAGATGAACATTAGTGCTTGGATTTATGATATGGTTCATTGTTTCCTGATATACAGGGAATCTTCTCATGCAACAGGAAGAACTGGGTCACATATATTTTTATGTTTAGAAGATGTGTTTTTCCACCTTTGTTTCTTTTTAGTCTGAGCAGTCTAACATCTCAGTTCCTCGGGTGTCGGTGTGGAAATTGTTGCAACAACAAGGCAATATTTCTATTTAATTCGCTACTGTAAAAGGTTGGGAAAATAATGATGGTGCCATGTTTGTTGCTTTTGTTGACATGATGTTGAATGGAAAGTAAAATCTGTGCTACAATGGAAAATTCGGTCTTTTTTGCCATTATCCTCCATGCTTCTTTGCCATCTTCCTGAACACACACAGTATGTTATCCTCTTGAATAACCTACTTTCCGAGTGAATAGATTTATTTTTTTATTTATTTTTTTCAAAAGTTGTTCTTTGTATTGAATTAAGTGGTCATCTTATTTTTAGGTACACTTGCAGCCGACGCTCCAGCCTCTATTGCAATTTATCCCGGAGAGAATTCAGCTGTGGAGCACACACAGCCATAAATTATTCAGCCACAGTAAACATGGAAAAACATGTCTGAATAAATGACTACATGGAAACAAGGGTATAAAATTTCCCATCAGCACGACAACGCCACTGTACCCCTAATGCAAAGCCATATGATGTTGTGGAAGTGCCACCATCTTAATTTCCCTGTGGATTACTGGGGGAGTGGAGAGTCATCTATAACGCCTATCCTGGAGCTCTCAAACAGGAAGCTGATAGCTCGAGATGTGATGCGATACCCAACCCGCTTGTTTACTCTCAGACAATTAGCCAACCATGTATTCCACATTGCGCTGCCATAATTAAAAGCTTAATCAGGCAAGGGGTTGATGTGGAATGAGACGGTAATAGAAACTCCCCTTTAGCACAATTTTTACATCTGTCTGCCTTGTTAACTACCAGTCGTGGGGAGGCTGTGGGACACAAGAATGTTCACGATCTGACATGTTCCTGTGAAAAACAGGCCCGCCGAGAGAGATCCACTCCTGCGAGTCCAATGATATATCTGGGATAAAGGCTTCAGATAATCTTTTAATGGTTCCCGGTAAGACACTAAAAATGATTACTTTATGTGTGTAAATGTTTGTCACTTGAAAAAAAACCACTCGAAAAAGCAGCGCTACCTTGAAGGAGATCATTTGATGCGGATGAAAAACAAAATTAAAGCTTTTCTTGCACCGAGGAGCGCTGAGCTAAAACATCAGAATATGAGTTGCTGTCCAAACACATTTGGAGCACGGCGTATGCCATTTGATAATGAGACCCAAAGGAAAGTGTGGTGAGAGCGTTGTGTTTGCCAGTGAGGCGTCTGAAAATATCCCACATTTCCCACTTACACTTAACCAAAAAAACAACTACAATCTGCACGGTAGCCTACTTTCCCCCCTCCGCTATACTGCCTCCTCCGGGCATCAGAAATCCCACGACAGCGTTCAAAACCATACACACAACAAACCCACTTAGTTCCTGGATTTGTGTTTTTCGGATAGGGAGAAGTTTAAGGCCGCTGTGAAAAACACAAGGCCACAAAGCAGGACCGGCTTTTTCTTGTTGTTAAGGCTATAATGTACAGCTGATACCTGGTCGGTACGCTCCCTTGTAATCCTCTCTCTCTGGTAAATGCCACAAGGAAAAACCAGTGTTGACCTTGGGAGACGGGGGGGCCGGATTTGAGGGTGTCTTTTTAAAAGCTTTGGGTGTGTAATTGAGTAGAGCAGCAGGCGGCAGGCTTTGATGGTGTTCGCGCGAGCACAAGGGAAGCGCGGGTGCGCGTGGGAACACACGGGGAAAAAAAGAAGGCAAAAGCAGAAGATACACACCAACAAAAACACACACAGAGAAACTCCCGACTTCAATAAAGCACATACGTGGTCGGCGGCAGCAGGACCAGTGGAGCCAACAGCCAGGAGGTTTGGTCGACTGTGAGTTTTAACACAGCGGCCGTTTGGCACCAACCAGGCTTCTCATCACCCAGACAGATCAGAATGAGCCCAGTATTTTTTTTTTTTTTTCTTTTCCTCCAAGAAGCCCCTCCAGTCCTCAGCGCAGCCCGCTCCAAATCACCAGCTTTGATGGGGGTTCAACTCGACCAACAAAACTCCCACCCCAGGACATCATTAGTTCAATTCTGGCTTTAAAGCCACTGATCTGTTGGACTAGAAAACCTTCGTGGCAGGCCCGTCCAGCTCCTACGAGCTCTGTTCTCTCATCCACCTGCACTCTGCCGTGCACCTGTCACACCTTTTATTTGATCATTTTCCTTGAATACAAATATTAAATCGATTGGGTGCGAACTAGTCACAGTTTTTACATTTTTGAGTTTTCAAATTGCAAGATTTCAACAAAAAGCTACCGCTCATAATCAAGAGTGTTTTATAAAGCTGTAGGAGGTTAAAGTTTTAGTCCTCTATGGTTGATTTGAACGGCGAGAAAGAGAACTGTTGCTGACACATTTACTAGCTGACGTTAAAGGCTTATTACGCCGTCTTATAGTTTTTTTTTATTTCCTTAAGCGTAGCATATTTGTCCTTGTGCATGTAAGATATCCTGGAAGTTTAAAGTAAAAGTCTGCCCCAACAGGAGCTGCTCTTTCCCACAGAAAACACCGCTCCTGAGTTGCCTCGTGCTTTAATTGCGTGACTTTTTGATCACACTTTTCATCACACTACATCACCATGTCACACTTTTGCATAATTTATGCCGAGCAGCTAGTTTGGCATGTAAGAATTGATTTAGCACAGCTCCCCTGTTTTTAGCAGGACCGGTGCAGGTGTGTGTGAGCTGACCAGTCAGACTGGGTATTCAGGAACAATATATGTCACCTTTAAAATTCTGAGCTGAAAAGAAACTCTTGGTTGTCTGGTTCATACAGTTTGATGGATAATATGTTTGTTTGTGTTTGAACCACTGGTTCCTAAAACTGGTTTTGTCTCATCCAATGTTTGCAGAAATAGACGGAGGGCCGAATCGTTTTGTTGCTGAAAACCACCAACAGAGCCGATCATCCTGCGGCAGAAAAAAAATAATCGAGGTCAGAGATTTTCCGACTGTGAGGGGCATCTCCCCAGGGGGAGAGCTGCAGGGGGAGGCGCAGAGGGAGAAACGTGAGGTAAATATACGGCGTGAGGTGAAAGAGACAGGTGCGCGCCGGTGTTTTTAAATCAACTGGAAGTTAGTTATTGTTGTTTGGCAGCTGATCTGACTGCTTATTATCACAGCCAGCAGCTGGAGCAGCAGCAGCAACTGTGACGCTGAGCTCATGGGGGATATTAACGTACTTCAAAACGCTTAGTGCTCCAATGCCAACATTTGCTTCTTTGAGTCATAACGCAGGAAAATCTGAACACATAGTTAAAACACATTCTTTAAGATTCCCTATGTTTTCTGAGCAGATCGTTTTCCATCTGCGTTGACCACCACAGAGAAACGTCCTCAGATCTGCTTAGAAGCAACTGAAAAAAAAAAAATGCTCCTTGCAGCCACACAACCCACCTCATCAATGATCATGTTTTAAAATGTTGTATTTCTTCAGTATCAAAGCAAGCCAGTATTAATAGTATACGATCCATCCACGCAAACATGAACTTCATAATAGCTTATTCTGCGCATTATAAATTGTGCCAAGTTGAGGCAAACTTTAATATCCCTGATCGAGACGATTGCTACATGTCAGTTTCGGACATGTAGCTCGCAGCTAGCGCGGCAGTCGCCGGGTATAACAAACTGATGTTACAGACAGCTGGCGGACAGAGTTGTGTGAAACTCATGTTAAGCTTTAAAGCAAATCATATCATTCTTATCATTTTATGCAGAGCATCTTCAAAGGCCCGAGCCCGGACCTCCGGGAGGTGTGAAGCATCCGTGAAGCTGATGTCATGGTTGGTTTAAAGAGCTGGTGCAGAGCTGGCTAACAGTATTATTAGGCGTCATCAGTCAGATGTCACAGATTCATCGGACTTAGTTTAGTTGGTTCTATTCTACAATTAAATAGTGTGCTGTACCGATAACAAAAACTTGCAGTGGCTTTCACATCAAACTACCTACTGATAAAATGAATTGTAATTTCACTTTTTATACATACTTCTTGTTGTATTGCACTATATTAGAACTACACAGAATCACAGTTTGGTTGCAAGGAAGTTAAACCTAGAAGAAATAAAAAAAGAAATTCAAAGTGAGAGATTTTTCTTTCAGGTATAAAATAATCAATTGTTTTTAATTAGATTTCTGCAAACACTCTGCAAAAAACTTTTTATATAAACACATGTTGCCAAGTATCATTAGGCTGTAGGATTCAATAGAAGTTTTAACATGAGTTTTTCAAAGAAGGGTTAATGACACAAACTGGGAAAACCCCTGACCCATTAGTAACAATAATTTATAATTATGTTTTTTGTGAACTCTTTATGCCAGTGACATTTCTTTTATATAGAAAAAAAACAAAGACGCTTAAATAGTTAGAAACAGCCAAGTGTCTCCATTTGAAAGCATTTTTGTGCACTTTGGGCTGATTATTCTGCAGCTGTGGTTTCCTCAGAGCTCCAAATAGAGATACACATATGTTTGACAGAAAACAGTATTCAGGTCTTTATCATTCAAATTATTTTTAGGCCAGTGCATCCTGTGCTTTCCTACATCAAATGACACCGTTTTTTTATAACACAGTATCAACTCCCTGAAAGGTGTGTTATTGTGTATGTTTGTCTGTCCTATTTTAAAACACCAACCATGTCCTCTGTTCAACATATCTGCGATCTCAGAGTAGTTAGCAGCACTTTGCTCATGGGCAGTCCTGCCTCTCAGTTTTACCTTTTCTCTTTCTCTCATTCTCTCCCTCCTGTTCTGTCCATTTCTTTCCCACCCCTGCTCCACGCACTGACTGAACGCTTGTGCAGATGTGTGTGTGCATGAATTGATCGCGTGTGATGACAGGCACAAATCCTACCGTCAGGTTAAAAGCAGACAGGGGGGCTGACGGTCTCCATCTCTGAGAGACTTTCTCCTTCATTTACACATTTCATTTAGCGTTTTTTACTCTGGCCTGACAGTGAGTGACACAATCAGTGCTCCCGATGGCCAGTCGTGGGCCTGATTATCGACTATTTTAAGCGCACCACTAATATGTGGGCTGAAGTGCTCAATTTCTAACCAAATCTACCAAGAATTTGATTTTTTCTGACTGGCTGGTTTGAGCAAAAAAAGCAGCTGCATAATCTTATCTGATGCAGTTCATGTGGAACAAAATTAATTTGTGATTAAATTCAATACAAACTTATCTTCTTTGAGACTATCTAGAGCATAACTACAAGCTCTGAGTTTAATTATGGAAAATAACACTTTTTAAAATGCAATCAGATTGTTGCTCAAACTGTTCAGCCCTTACAACAATCATCGCGTTTCCCTGAAAGACGTCGCGTATTTCTTGTCATTTTAACTGTAGCGATGCTTTGATGCCAATGTGAATTATCTGCCTCTAAAACTCTTGTATTGTACAAAAGCCACATATACATTATATCAGTTTCAACGTGCGTCACTATAATTGGAGTAAGGTCCGCAATTATCTTTGAAGAGACGGCGCTTGCTTGGATGAGAAGGATGACATTAAGTATAGGATAACAAGAAAAGCGGCCATCAGGGTGCCCGTATTCACCCACAGGAGGACTAACGGTCCTGTCCTTTAGAAGGTGATAAAAGACACACCTACCAATTTTGGAGGTATAACGAAAGCGGAGTTGATTAACATCGGCCTCTGAGACACATCCGTGCAACAACAGAGGCGAACAAACACAGAGGAGCCGGAGCAGATCTGCACAGAGGCTTCTGTAGCCAGCCTGCCTCTGAAACACTACAGAATGATTTACTGTATCATGTCCAGCTCGGAAATAACGTCTAATAATCCGACTTGATTACAAAATCTCCTTTGCAGCCATTATGCAAATGACTCATTTGGTTCAAATTCTGTTTACATTAGGCCACATGAGTAGGGCCTAATTTAATCAAATGTATCAACAGTATAAGTCACACAGCTCCACACAATGCATTCATTCTCCATCTAGAATGACTTCATGATCCCAAACAGTGAAATCAAGTTAAAGGTTATCAAAGACTTATTTAAAAAGCCAATTAGGTTGGCGTAAATAGAAGCGCTGTCGCATTATTTCCTATAATCTGAGAGCGTGGCTGGAGCCGGAGAGAGCAGCTGATCTATCGGCAGCAGAGGGGAGAGAAATCCACCCCTGAATGTTTGATGAGGCACTTTGCAGCCCTGCAGGAGTCTCCTCTGCCTGACTGCTGCTGTGAAAATCCTGACAGGACCTGCAGGTCAAAAAGGTCCGGGAACTCTTCTGCCTCCTGGTGCACAACAAACACTGTGTTTATGCCGTGATGCAGCCTAATGTTTGTTTTCTCGGAGCACTTTCCATATAATGAGCACTTGAAAGTTCACCCAAACGCAACTTTGGAATTCACAGCGATTCCTGTAACGACACAGTGACTGACAGCTCACTCGATCACTGTGTCTTCCTAACGAGGTTAGGTTATCTCCAAGCTGGGTTAAACAAGCTGGAATGAAGTAAATATGATGGGTTTGTGTCTGGGTGGTTGGGTGTGTGTGTGTGTGTGGGGGGTATTCAACGTATGGATTAGCATTTGCCGGGAATTCAGACGAGGGGTCATTCTCGTCGCCTAAATTGTTTTCAGGGAATCAGTTTAGGGACATTGCTCTGGGGAAGGCATTATCACAACATACGTGTGCAGCTTCTCCAACACCCGATCATTTTTTTTCTGTTATGCTGCCGACCGTCTATTCCTGGAAGACACTCGTTCCCTGTGGGTGGCTGCGCAAGCGGCTGAGTAACTCACTCTGAGTGAAGCGTGGAGGATTGTCGTTGACGTCAGTGAGCCGGACGGTGACGGTGGTGGTCCCGGATAATCCTCCCAAGTGACCTCCCATGTCCTTGGCCTGAAGAAGCACCAGATACTGGTCCTGGGTCTCCCTGTCCATGTCGGGCACAGCCGTGCGCAGGATACCTGGGGAACACACACACACACACACACACACACACACACACACACACACACCAACAGCGACATTAGGGTGGCAATGATGCATTTAAAGCAGAGGAAAATAAGGTTTTTACGGTGGCGAAATGCCACCAAATGACCATAATAAATCTGTGTGGAGCTAAAAGGGCTTTTTGATCAATATTTATGACTCAATGATTACGAAGCACTGAACCTTCTGCTTTCCTAAATGCACTTTCTGGCCTGTGCTCTGCCCAGTTCAGCTCTGAGGACAATGGGAGCTCATCCAGCTCTGTACACGCCTTTAACTACAGAGCATCTGTAAAAGGTACCAGAGTTTTATCACAACTCCTTTTGTGCCATGATAACGTATCTTTTCGCCAAGCATTTGTGAGTACCATTAGGTTACTTTATAATAGGTCTTCAATGACACTATTATTGGTTAAAATATCATTCATCAAAGACCCCATACTTAAGAAAGTGAGGTTTCCGTGTCTTTCATGCCACCGCAACAAAGCCTTGTATCTCAGGAGCACCTCTTAAGATTTTTTTCACATTTGGCACAAATGTCCACTTGTACTCAAGGTTGAACTGAGTAGATTGTTGGCCCTTGCTCAACAATTTGTATTATAATTACATTTCACACAAATGTCTAATAGGATTTAATGTTGAACTGATGGTTTGTTTTACCTTGAAGGTCAACTTCACTATGACACCATAATGTTCCACAAAAAATGCTCTGGCTCTGGTGTGCGGAGGCACACATCGCCAGGCAGGTATTCTAGCTTGATTAAAGGAAGTCTAAACATGAAATGTGCAACCCTTTATTTAGAAACTTTGCCCTTAAACGAGTTGTCGGGATTTCTGTAGAGTTGTGATGTCACAACGATGCAGACCCCGCCCTCGGCCACGCCCCCAGCACAGCCATGGTTGCAAAAAACAGCGGCAGAGCTGATGCCGAAACAAACAAGACAAAAAAACAGAGTTTAGACTGAGGGTGAATAGAGAAGCTGCAGCAATGGACGGTGTGAGAAAAATAATGTTTAAACATTTTCTAGTAGACAAGAAAATGAGCATAATATGGGACCTTTACTGCTTTGCTTCTCAACCTAGCCCAGTGACTCAACAGGAGTTTCACGTACTGTTCATTTGTTCACAGGTTTTACATTGTCGACCTGACAGATTATTGTAATGCTGAATTAACTGTTTCTCAGCAGTAAAACAGCCTCCGAGTTGACTTTAATTGGATACCCTACGAAGTGGTGGATTGAGGATCTTGATAGACACCGTGACCTTTTATTAATGCCTTATTAACATTTATAACTGTAGATGTGATTGCTCATTATGAAATGAGAAAGTCATGACCCTTTATTAAAGACTCTATAAAGACCGCACTTACACATGTTAGTAAGTGATTAATAAAAGGTCACGAGTTTCCGTCTTTCCAATAAAATGTTATTTTAATCGAGGCCGGTGCAGATGCTCTGCAGCGCTGTATGAGAGGGTAACGAGGGAAACTAACCGTTGGGAAGGTCTGCCTGATGAGGTAAAGACTTGTTTGGGGTAATCTGACTGATAATTTATCCAGCGGAGACCACTGGCAAGTTTATTACTCAACTGTGAAATGTCTTGCTCAACAAAAAACTCTGACAAAATTATTCTTAAAGAAAAAACTAATTTTAGAGAACTCAACCAAAACAATGGTTTATGTTTTGTTTATACATATATTAAGATAAAGAATGCCAGCCAGTGTATCACTTTCACATTTTTAACTCTCAAATATCAATATTGTGTTGGCCTCTGAAATAATAAATCATTCGGTAGCCATCAGTGAATCTATTCGTAGTAACCTTCTATCTTACTAGTTACCTTTTACAAAGTAGACAGTAGACGTAGTAAGCAGTGCCCACTTCTTACCTCACTGTAACAATAGGACTGCATTTTTACATATGTATTTAGAGTTTTGAAATTCTATTTCCCGCTACCACCACAGTTACGCCAAAACGCCACTGTTGTTCGGATCATCTGCCCCCTCAAGCATCTGTTAGTTTGCTGCACAAGCAAACGTTGCTAACACTGGCTAGCAGACGAGAACATTCCTATCGCTAATTTTGCAAACTCTAACTAACTCACGCTAGCTAATCCTTACATGCTAATGCTTGCTGGCTAACATTAGGGCAGTACTGTATGCTGCGCGAATAATGTAGAATTCATGTTTGTTTCTTTTTTTTTCACAAACTGGCAGCTACCAAGACGAATCAACAGTCTGCTGACGAATGCCATGTGGTACCGCCAGCGTGACAATACCGGCTCACAAACCTAGTTTAAAGCTGAGAGCAATGGTCAGTATTCAGACACGGCGATGAGCAAAACAATAATTCTGGACTCACCAAATCTTTTTAAATGATTGTCATAATAAAAATGGAAAAGAAAAAGAGATACTTTTATTCTGCATCTGTCAGCAACTCTGTAGACGCATTATTTTGAAAAGAATGATTTGTCAATATAAAAATGCTATTAATATGACCTTTAATGCATGAAAAATAGACGTGGGCTGCAGTAGGCTGTGAAATAAACCTGTCAGTGATCCTCAGTCATTATCAAAAGTAATAAAGTCATCACGTTGTTACTGTGTTAAAAAAAAACAACAAAAAAAAACCCATGGCATCACTTTGAGTAATTGAAATATTTCCCCTCTAATTGTCAGATCGAGTTCATCTGAGACCTCCTGGGCTTTGAATCCCTATTGGACGATGTCAGGCTGCACTGTCATCACACTGAAGATATGACTGCTTTTCCTGACAATCTGACAGCTATTCTGACTTTCCGGGAGACACTCAGTTTCTATTTGACAGCGGCAATATATTACTTAATGTCCCGTTAAAGGTGCGGGCACGCGCACGCACGCGCACGTACAAACACAGATATGTGGAGAGGCTCATATGGAAAAAGATAAATCACCCAGCACCGACAGGCAGACGTGCTGACGGAGCGTAAAATCTCGTTCTGTATCTCACACTCCTTAGCAGCACACCGAGACACATCACTTACAGGCATTCAGCATCGATCACCTCCTCTGTGTAAATGACCTCATTCTGCTACATATGATTGGACGGTGCTGGCTGCTCTCGCCCAACATCAGCCAAAACACACCGGGCTGGATGACTTGGCACCTCAAGGTGAATCACATTCGACGCGGGCTGTTTTGAATGCTAACGAAACAAACGGGAATCTGTCTAGGTTTCTGAGCAGAATTCATAAGCAAACAAACTGAATATATGAGCGAATGCGCTCCCCTTTCCGAGCGTGCGCTTTGAATAAGACCTTTGGTGATGGAGCCGACGTGGAATGGGGTGATTGAAAAAGAGAGATAGGGAGCGGAGAGAGGAGGGGAGACGTTCGGAATACTAACGCTGGTCTGATAGCACCGTGTCACAGCTAATACGCGCTGGGTGGAATTACGCTTAAATTCCCCAATTAGCATTTCAAAAAGCACCATCCCTCCCTTCGCCGGTTGCTGAAGGTCCTCACATGTCAAAGCAATCAATTACTGAGCATCGACATTCAATGAGCAAAACACAGGAATCGGCCACCTGTGACCCATGTGGGCAAAATAAACCGTCCCATGCGGGCACTTCCTCCCACACTCGGATAAACAAAGCCATCCACTTGCGCGTCGTTCTTGTTTGTGTGCGCGCTGTCAATCACAAGAGCATCTATAGCATCTGACAGTCAGAACTTCATTTCTGAGTCAACCGAGCAATGATCTCCCCCCTGAGGGACAATGCTAAAAAAAGCAATCACAATAAAAGAAAATAAAGAAGTAATAAAATAAAGCACCTTCGCCCTCTTCCTGCACTCATCCAAAAAAACACCATGCTCTGCTGTGACCGGAGGCAGCTAACAGGTCCTCCAGGCCCCCCTGTAATCTGTACTGCTAAATAGTTCACAAACCTTCTCTGACGTCTCTCTTTGAACGCGCGTCTTTTCTGTCAGTGTTTTATCCAGAAATAATAACAGTCGGCTGCTGCTGGGTTTTGTCTTGGCGCACGCAGGCCAACATGAATACATTTCTGCCAACTCATACAGGGGCGAACCGGAGAGGGGGAGATGGGTGCGAGTGTGTGTGTTTGTGTGTGTGTGTGTGTGTGTGTTATTGTGTGTGTGTGTTATTGTGTGTGAGTGTGTGACAGTGAGAGAGCACGCACAGCATGTGTTGTTGTTGGTTTTGGGAAGGAGGGTGTGTGAGGGTGCACAAGAGGGAAAAGGGGGAACCAAGAAAGATGGATGACTGAGTGTGACAAGAGGATGAGGGATGCACAGGGGGAACTGTGTGAGTTTGAAGGTGTGTGTGTGTGTGTGTGTGTGTGTGTGTGTGTGTGTGTGTGTGTGTGTGTGTGTGTGTGTGTGTGTGTGTGTGTGTATGGGGAGAGAGATGAGTGTGTTCCTCTGTTTGTGCATGCATCTGCTCAGTTCCACCTGCGGTTTGCACGCTGATGCCCGACCGCATGTGTGTGTGTGTGTGTTTGTGTCCACTCCGTACCTCACTACCGTGTGTGTGTGTGTGTGTGTGTGTTCACCACGTCTGAATTCAGCTGTTTGCTCACACTCCATTTGTGTTTGCACTTCAACATCTTGAGTATATTTGCTTTGCGCGCCGTGTGCGTGTGTGTTAGCTTTCCGACATCTGTGCATCCTTTACATTCCTCCGCCCATGCGCGTGACAATGGGAACCCACACACACACACACAAACACAAACAGATATATAAACACACTCACCTGTCTGGGGATCGACGGAGAAGTACTGTTGGCCCTGCACCAGTGTGTACACTAGCTTGGCGCTGTTCCCATAGGTCGGGTCATCAGCATCTGTCGCTGTCACCTGGATTATAGACGTGCCTGCAGGGACGGAGAGAGGAAGGGAGGGATGGGAATAGAGAGCGAGGAAAGGTGGAATGAGGCAGGGAAAGGAAAGAAGTGCGGGAGAGGAGGCGGAAGAGAAAGAAAGAAACGGAGAAGGACAGAGTGAAAACGAGCTCTGAGCTGGAGCTAAGTGGACAGGATGCAGGAGCACTTTAAGAGCTTTATATCAAGTCAACCTCCACTCTGCTCTCCCACTTCTTCTTTTTCAATCTGTTACCAGTGACAGTGTGACAAATACTTTTTTCACCCCTCTCCCTCCATCCCTCCCTCGTGCACCCTCTCCTTCCTCTATACTGCCACTCACCTTCCCTTTCTCCCCCCACCCCGATTCCCTCTGTCTCACTTCATTTCTCTTCATCTCCGTCTCCAATTCCCCTCAGCTCCCTTCCCTCAATCGGACCGTCTGTCTCTTCGACGGCCTCCGTCTCCCTCTCGCTGCCTTAAATCTTCTCTCTACGGCTCGGGGAGTGTCAATTTGGCGGGGATTTTTTTCGTATAATTTTCTTCTCTTTTTTTTGCGACTGTCTGCAAAAAATGGAAATGTGTGAAATAGAGTAAACACATTTCATACGTAGAGTCATCGTATATTTCTATCTTTAAACAAACGTGTAGGTAGAGCGACTGTTCCCAGCGGGGCATGAGTCGGACGAGATAGGAGGGAGAAGGGGGATTTATGGGAGCAGATGCTACTTTATTTCTGATCAAAGCCATGACAGTATCACTATAGGAAAGGTAGGTGGAGCGTGTGGCTGGCTGTGCGTGTGGGGTGTGAAGGCGGGGGAATGGGGCTTGAGATTCGCTGCTTTGTGATCCCCTACAGGTAGTTAAGAGTCAGAGGGGTTATTGACAGATGGTAGCCGTTAATTCTGTAAAGATTGCACTGGAGACAGAGAGAGAGAGTGTG
>CAEMYA010000024.1:2721843-2733911 GCA_903131615.1 Diplodus sargus
TGTGTGTGTGTGTGTGTGTGTGTGTGTGTGTTTGTGTGTGTGTTTGTGTGTGTGTTTGTGTGTGTGTGTGTGTGTGTGTGTGTGTCTGTCTGTCTGTCTGTCTGTCTGTGCTTGTGTGTGTGGAAGAGAGGGAGAGAGAGAAAGTTATACTACGTACTCATTCTAAGCAGGTTTTGAGTCTGTTGTGACGAAATTAAATGTACTACAAGTAACATTTAACGCTTTTATGAAGTTGTCTCAGTTTAACACAGATGCCTCTATATGACCTACATAAGCGAACAAGACCATCAGTGATAAGACTGGATATGTATAGATAGTTATTGTAGTTATTCTTAATTCATAGCAGCAGTCTTGAAACCAAAACCATCTGATGATGCATAGAGGAGTCAGTTGAGGAGGGTGACAGACAGCAGCAGAACAACTGGCTGATAATGTAACGTTGCTAGCACGCTCACTAGTGTTCTAGTCAGGTAAAGATCTTGAGGACGCGAGGCAGCGGTGTCATGCCGCTATTGTCCACAGGGGCCGCCGAATCAACAAAAATGAAAGTTCCTTGCAGCCGCTTTAAAGGATCATTGTGGATTATTAAACCTAGAGTCTTATTTTTGGAGCCATCAGTGATCGGAACTGATCGTAATGGATTGGATATTGTACTCGTATATTTTGGGGGGTTTGTACTTTCCAGAATTTTCCATTTTCTGCTACCTCTGCTCGACTTGTTATAGTTACCGTTTGCATTTCGGATCATGATTTTACCCTTGAAAAAATATCAGATGGTTTCATTTCATTTCTGTCGAAGAGGTGAAGCCTGCCAGCATTTCCAAAAAGCAAAGATGACAAAATAGTTTGAAGAAATGAATGCAAAAATGTGACCTTCTGACTGGGAACCACTGGACTCATTTGCCTAATTCTGTGTCAAGTAGTTCATATTAGCTTCACACCAGCTCCAGTGTTACACGTGTCAGTAACACATTGATGTGAGGTGTCACTGTTCCTGAATTAAGTAATCGCACTAGAGTTGTTGATCAAAAAGTCATGCCGTTCTTCAGTCATCTGCATAATGAGCAAAATAAATGACCTAATGTGCCTTTTTATGCACGCTTGGGCAACAACCTCCTGACTCTTCCAATACCCATTAAATTCACCACAGTGCAGCCGTCCACTGGTGCGCCAGTGGAGAGGCTCTTCGGGGCAGGGGGATACTCTGAGGAGGAACAGACAATTGGAGAGTGTCCTCATGAGATATTACCCCAGCTTCAGCTATAAAGAAGTCAAATAAGCCAGACTAGTCTGCTAAGAAAGACACCGTTTGTGGAGAGAGAGTGTTTGGCCTGTTACATGCAGCTCGTCGGCCATTTAACACATTTGTTTTTTTTCTTCCTTTAATTTTGTCTAATGGTATTAGAGTTAGGGTTAAGAATAAAAGACAAAACGTGACGATGCATCTCAGGCGAGGTTGTGGAGTAATACATTACATTTTTTTCAACAGAAGCAGTCAGATGGCCAGACATGTTGTAAACAAACCAATCTGGACTTAAATCACTTAAACTCCTTTAATTGCTGGTAAAACCAACATAACATCACCACAATTTACCCTATAATGTTGGTAACAAACCATCATTATGTGTAAAAACTGTGAATTCACGCAACTATGGTGCGTAGTTAATGTCAAAATTGAAGGAGTCATTTTGTAAGCTGGATTTCATCAAAAGGAAAATAACTTTACAGTTCGACACAATTTCCTCCTCCGAACATGTTTTGCCTTCTGATCGGAGCAATTACCTCCGTGAGTACAGTGTTACAATAAACAGAGAGGAATGATTGTCGAAACTGCAAAAATAAGATCCGTTTGAGTTTTTGCTCGAGAGTGCATGTGCGTGGCGGCATGCAAAATAAAATGAAAGATCTGCTCCCGGCTGCAAATTAAAAGAAAATCACTCATTATGGATGGTGTTAGAAAAATAAGACACGAAGAACTGGATCAATACTGAATCTTAAATCTCCGTGTGAAGTTTAATTAGCAGCCTCAGTGAATGATGTCCGTCGCTGCGTGTGGTGCATCGTTTCATGTTAACGCGCTTTGATTTCGTGTTGACGAATTGCAAAAAGCAGTTTACTATGACCGTATACAGTTAGTATATGGAACCGAGACAGAGACTAAGTGGAGAGCAGAGGAGACACCTTGTTTTTTCATATTTTATCAGATGTTTGGGCTTTTGCCTTTTTTCTTCTTTTTTTAAAATCCACACTCCCTTTTCATTGCGTTCTCTATTTCACACATGCCCCGACCAGCTGGGGAAAAAAAAGAAAAACTAATATAGCACTATCTACACTTTCTGTTTTTATTTCAAAGCGCTCCACTCACAGACTGACACAGACTACAAAGGGTCTGCTATTGAATCCCTTTATGTTTACAGCTTTTTTTTCTCTATAGATATTATAGACGCGAGCAAGGGGGACGTAAGTAGATAAGTGGAGAGAAATGTTTCTTCTGACAGCAGTAAAAACGAATCACGCTTCGGGATCAAATGGTTTGCTTCTGAGGTTGATGCAACAAGTGTAAGGCGGAGGCAAGCCCATTGGTATGCAGCCTGCCAGCCGTGCTATACCACCAGTCACACTCCACAAGGATCAAATATTCACACCACAGCTCATCCATCTGGAACGCATGTTCTTACCACAAGACATCTGTCCTCTGGTGAAAAGGAATCCGAGCCTTACTTTATATAAAAACTCCATACTTTCAGCACATACGTATCCAGCACTTTAATATTCATACTCAAGGTTAAACTTTAAATGTGAGTCATTCTGCCAGAATTGCAGACACACATCTGGCAAGATGTTTACACCCAGTCGAGTGAAACCAGCACAAAACACTTTGCAGACACAAATCTGAAGAGGGGAGCTGGCTCGGTTCCAGCGCACCTTGCATCAGTGTCTCATCGCCATAGATGACACCACCACCAACCCCCTTCTCCCTCCACCCTCATCCTTAAATGTCTCATGTAACGAGTCTTTGATAGGATCCTCACAGCAGTGCTATGGCCCCAGTCACGCATGCGGCAAAGCGCCTTGGTAAATATTGAATTGTCAAGTAAATATTGAATCCATGATTGACTGAACAACTCAATCTGAAGACTGAGCTGCCGCAAGGAGCAGACGCTCATAACGCAGCTGATAGGATTACTAAATAGTGCTCGTCTCCATCACCCACTCTCCTTGGGCCCTGCCCCTGCAGGCTGCTGCCAGGGTCATTATTCTAATCTGAATTAAACAATTCTGTACGGGAGGGACCGTGATGTTTGGGAAAAAAATCTTTAAGAGGCAGATGGCGAGGACCTCGGGCCAAATTTGCTGAACTTCTGAACTAACCAGTTTAAGGGTGAATTATTTAAAATAATACCCTCTTTTTTTTCGGGCAAATTCGAATGTCGTCCACAAGGCAATTCTCTTTGCTTTTAAAAGACAAGAGTGCTCCTCAGACTAGAATCCATTCTGAAGAGGCAGAGCGCAGTTTAAATGGAGATTAGAGTACTTTTTGTACATACAAACTGTTTCCTACAGGCTCTCTGCAGCCATGCTCTGACTTTCAATCTGGCATGGTTATTGTCACTCCAACATCTCACTGCAATGTGAGTGCAAAACCGCCCTCCCCATCTCTGCTCTTACCTCTCATTTCATTCCTATTCCGAGCACTCCCGTCACATTGTGCACTATCTTTCCTCCAGTCAGAGAAATATCACCAGGTCACTGTGGCTGTGACACGCACTCTGTCATGGCTTTTCAAGTGTGAGTGGAATGAACAGGGCGTCTTTCAAAAGTGGCAGATCATTTTTATAATCCCCTCTAATTTTGTGTTTAATTTTTTATTTTTTTTTAAAAGGGATCATTGCTCATATTTATGTGAACTAACACCCACATCTCACTCGTCTGCTTTCCAAAAATGACGCCACACTGTTCTCATTAACTCATGAGCGTTTGTGGGGTAGACGCTGTGTGATGCCCATTCGTCAACGTCGACAACAAACAGGACAGTGTTTACATTTCTTTATTCTGCTCCCTCAGATTTAGTGTAGATTTTGATGCTCTACCAGCGCAGGTAAACAGGGTCGACTTTTGATGGATTTTCAAGCCATTTTGACCCAGAAACCCACTTTTTCTTTTTTTCTTTTTTTTTTTTCACCGTCATTTTTGCGTTGGATGAATTCATTCGAAGACGCCATCTTTTCTGAATTTCACAGAGTGTTGCTTCGCTAACCGGAGGCTCTCTCCTTCCTGGCGTGGGGGGTGGGTGGGTGGGGTGAGAGCACAGGTGGGTGTGAATTCTTGGCAATATGGAAAGGAGATTGAAGCGGGATGAATGCGTAATTAGTTGGCGGAATAGATTATTCGCGGGCAGTTTTCAGTTGTGGCCGTTCCCGTCAGCTCCCTATCCCCTTTACAAGCAGACATTTTCCTAATGAGGCGAGAGGAGCGTACAGGCCTGTAGAAGACTGCTCCTCTCTGGAAAGAGCAGAGTCCCAAAGCAGCAACACAGTACACACGCCTTGCATATGAATAGACAGCATCCCTAATAGGCAGATTATGTCTTCTTTTCATGTAGCACAATGCAAGCTGTCTCTATTTGTACTGTTCCAAAGCTTATATTTTTGTATGCTCAAATGATTAAATATATTGTATTCTGTAAGTTCACACAATCGAGCCACCACTGCAAACACTGAGATAAAAACAATAGCCTGTTTAAGCCACTTACATGATTACATAACACGGACGCTCCCCATAACAACAATAACCACACTATCATTATAATAACCCACACTGTTTGACCTGTGCATAATTATATTGTAATCATGTAATTACATTACATCTCCTCAACCAGAGACTGCATGTGGAACATATGTGCTGTCACATTCCTGCTGCAGGTATTCAACCAACGAAAAGGAAAAGGCTTCACGCATCGGAAGCAGCGGCGGTGACGGTGTTATTCAAAATTATCCATTAATGTAACCAATTACACTTTCTGCCTGCATTGCACTTAAATTCAGCTCCCATTTGCATTTGATTTGGGATATTTTTTTGGGAGAGGTCTGCGCGCACATATCCGCCAACACGAGCCATGAAATTTTTCTCCGTCTGGTCGGAGGCGAAAACAGAGATGCAATTTCATGCCAAAAGTAATAAAATTGAACGGCACCACCTGACCTGCCTGCTCCTCGCAAAAAGTGGGGACCAAGTGCACACGTATAAAACTGCTACTGAAAGGCATGTATGTTGTGAAATATCAGTGAGCATGATCAGGATTTCAACATTTATTTAGATGAAAACTGAATTTTGTTCTTTCTGAATATCTTTATTGTCCTATTTTCAACCGGCTAAAATGTGGTAACAACATGGACGTTGTCTTAAAATAAAAATGTGTGCAATCTTTTCGTTAATTTGTCCAGTTGTAGAGACAATGCTAATCAGAGTGAAGATATTTCTCCAAAGTCGTATTGCACTTTTTAGTAAAATGTTGTTTCATGTTCACGTAATTTCGACACATTTAATTTTAAATGTAACTTGTCTTAAACTTGAAACTATAACGGCTTTGAGTTGCCACCAAGTAACTTCCAGAACATAATGACGGACCATATCAAAATGGCGGCCATTTTTCCACAAGCTCCAAAGCTGGGACAGTGTTAAAGTGAAACTCTCACCAAAAAGCAACCAAGGCTTTATTTGTGATTGAATATGAGTCAGACCTTCATGTAAATGAATGATTGCGACGAAAGAGGCAATTTTAAGATTTACCGTAGTTTTGTTTTTTCGGGCAAGCTAATTTGCAATGGAGTGCAGGTACACTTTAGCGCTAGCATTAAAATCGCTATTTTTAAAACACTAGGAAGTCTCGACACAACATGAAACTTTGCTCGTAGTATCACCAGGGTCTCTACACATGAACACGAGCATTGAGAACATTGTTTGTGTTCGCAGAGTTTACTAAAAAGAAGGTTTTTGAACTACTCACCGTAGGAGCTGGATCTCCGGCGCATTGCCGTCATGGTAGACAAAAAGTGTCGATCCCCAAGTGCGACCTAACACGCAGGCTTGAGGAGCGGTCCACCATTACTCTCCCCAAAAACGAAACCACGGTAAATCTTAAAAGTGCCTCTTTCGTCGTGATTATGCATTTACACGAAGGTTTGACTCATTTTCAATCACAAATAAAGCCTCAGTTGCTTTTTGGCGAGAGTTTCACTTTAAGCTGCTGTTAACATATTTAACACTTAGCTAACATTAGCATTCACTCACTTCTTAGCAAATAGTGTGTTTCATTTCCAGGCTAAAATAAATGCATCCATGATATGTGTTGATATATCTGGAACAGCATATTGTATAACACTATCAAACAGTAATGTAAGGTAGAGAGTGGTTGCATGCTAACGTAATGGAAGCTAACAGGGTATCAGATGTGTTGTTTTATATTGAAAATGTGGCCTGGTCGCTTGCTGTATTTGAATCACTAAAATAGTAACAATTTGCCAGATTCCCAGCTTTTATACAACTTGCAACCTGGAACACAGTGGTACGAAATTTGAGCTTCCAAGCCTGAGTGGTAAATCAGTGGAAAATGGCCGCTCTGTGAAAAAGTTCTCTACATTCATGTAAAATAAGACATTGCGCTTACGGCTGCAAAGCTCATTTACTAGTACTTTTACAGCTCTGACTACTCAGACTTGGGACTTGTGGAGCAGGTTGCACAAGAGATGAGTTAAATAGGAGGCTTCATGCCAGGAGATTACATGGTGCAGTTGTCCAGGGGATAAAATGGCCATTTACTATTCAGGTTGGTGGTTTGATTCCGGCAGCAAAATAAGTTATTGCAGGATTTCCAATAGACACATTTTTCTCTACAGTGCGCAAATTTCAGAGCCTGCCAAAGAGCCATCTGCATTTCTCAGCTGAAAGGAAGAATTGCAATTCCTGGTGAAATATGTTCTCAATGTGAGCTTTTATTTATTGCTTCAAATACTCTTTTCAACCACGTTTGATCATCTCATTCTATTTTTTTTAAACGTCTGTCTAAAGGAAAAAAGCTCACTGCAAAATGCCATTCATGTCATGATTGTGTCATTCTTCATGTGCTTTCAATATAAAACACTTGAATCATCATCATCATTGAATCATATATCTTCATCGGACTCTTATATAATTATTTCGGAGACTGGAGGCTGTTAAAGGTAAAAGGAGGTAAAGAATGTGGCCTACATATAAAGTAACTACAGCAGTACAAATGTCCTTCACTTTGTGCCGCTTTTAGCTTGCAAGTGCAGTGAAAGGCCCTTTAGAAACTATGTCTAGGTGCTACATACTGAAAAGGGCACTGAGGAATCCCCAGAGGCTTGTATTCTGACTTGTGCTTCACGGACACAAAGCTATGTTGAAACTATGCAGAGGGGAATATGTTACTTTCCTCCCCCTTGCACCTGCCAGCCAGGCCACCAGATTTCTAACATTAGCAAATGTTTTCAGAGGGGATCTTGGAGTGCCTCTGCAAAAGCGTATAAGCCTAAAGAGAAGCACAACATATGCCTCTCTATCATATGGATGTGCATCATTGACTTGTTCATTCATTAGAGCTGGAACAGGTTAATCTCTGTTTTTACTTAATTATATTTCAAGTATATTTAGTGCTTTAATTTGGCAATCGCTTGAGGCATACGACGGTGCCTGTTTTGAATACAATATTAGTTTGGCTCAATACAATGAACCTGTCAAGACTGCTATTATTATGAGACTGAGCTGAATGTACTGAATGGATACCGGTCTGAATATAGCCCATTTAATATGACAGATCTCGTGTGTATGACTTAACCTTGACCAAAAACTGCTGTTGATGAAATTGTACTTGATGCTATTATTAAGGACCTTTATGTGCATAATTTATATTTAATTTTATAGTTAAGAAATGTCAGAATAGTGGTTGTCATTTCTTGTAGCAGTCAAAGTTGTTCTTTAAAATCCCTGAAAAGGGTTGAACTTAAAAATGAACTTTGAAATGAAGTTTTTTTCAGGTGTTTTTGTGAGCTTGTAGAGAGGTGGAGAATAAAAGGATCTCTTGTCTTGTAAGAATTATGGCAGGTGGTTACAGCTGTTGCTGTCTTGGTAGTTGCCTTGGTAGTTTGTAGGGAAAAAAAACACATAAGAATGGCTGTGTTCGCAGTACATTCCCAGCATACTGTACTGCCCTAATGCTCGCTACCTAACATTAGCAATGTCAACGTTTGCTAGGTAACGTTAGCACCGTTAGCTAGTGTTTGCGAGTGAGCATAAGCAACGTTAGTTGGCGTAAGCAACGTTAGCTAGCACACAAACTGGCAACCACTTCAGGGGGAGGATAATCTGAACAGAACACAGCTGAAGGGGGAGATGGAGCGTCACATTTAGTAGCTGTATGTTAACAACTTTAAATACTGACTATTTACTAATATTAAAAATATCTTTGGGTACTTATTATTTACCTTAGTCAACAAACAAAACTTCTGCTTCATCAGGTGTGGGTGTGGTTTGATCAGATTTGACTGACACAAAGCACCAACTGTTGTCAGATTCACCTTCAAATGTTGCTCACAGAAGTATGTGACATCCTCATGGTCCTACAAAGCACCACCCAAACACATCACCCTGAAATCTGTCATGTTAAATGCCCACAACGGTAAAAACTCTGGTAGAAAATATTGTATTTATGTAGGATCCAATGACTCATTGAAAAAAGCCAATTTAGAATATACGTTTTCAGGGGCTAATACGTTTTGAATATGAAATGAATCACATAAGAACGTATATCTATGTAAATGTATTAAGACACATGAACATTTGAACAACTCAGATGTTTCCATTTCATCTTATTTGGTACTAGACAGAATGTGGATTCATTTTGTGTGATGAATTCAACAATTCTTTGAATGAGCTGCAGAAAGCTGTGCGTGGTTGTTCTGATCTTAGATGCCTTATTCAGACACCACCTATGGTCGTAAATAAACTTTCCCTCACTTAACTTTGTATTCTGAGAACAATTGTACCTTTTGTATAGCACCTACTGAAATGAAGCAGGTTTTTCTTCACATGAAGCAGAGATTCACTGTAAGGGTTCATTTTGTTGGAGGCTGAAAGGCTGTGCACAATGGTAACCAATGCGAATAGCCTTTTAGCAGGCAATAATGCTATGGCAGAGCCGTGTTATGTAAAAGCTGTGTAGCTGTAAGAAAACCTCATACTGAAGATATCTATGACTACATTAACATGCTCATTGTATTTCCAACATTAGTTCACGTCCCACTTTGAGTGCTTTTCATAATAGTTGTTTGTATTACATTTCATGTGATGGAGTTTTTAAATCTCCAATGCTGAGTCCATTACTGGATTAATTGACCTGCCAATAATTCATATTTTGTGTTTTTCACATTCTTCACACAGTGTGAGCGTGTTTTTCTGTGCAGGCTGTGCAGACTACCTATTCAAAGCTGTTGAATAAAATACCTTCAGACAATTCATCCCTCTGAGATAGAAATAATAAAACACACTGTCTAGCTGTGGTCAAGAGGGACATCCATCATGTTGGAGCCTGACAGCAGTGACTGGTTGGTGTTTTATTCTGATTGAACACCGAACCAATAAAATGCTACAGCCTTACTTCGTATACAGAACGTGACTCCAATAACCCTCTCAATCAAAGTAAAGTCTTATCCAAGCTATTAAGATTATTTTTTATCATCTCTGCTCTCATTACTCAATCACAGTGGAGAAAGGACATGAAGGATGGGATACAGAAATGTGTGTGACATGACACAAAGACTCCGGGCTGAGTTCGGTGTGTCAGTCAAATGAGCAGCCGGGAAGCCTCGCCAAATCCTGGATTTTAATTTTGTTACCTCATGTTCAGCTTTGTACAAAGGGTACCTGGTCAAACTATAATAACAGTACCTCCATGTTGTCTTCTGGTCTAAGGATTAAATGTAATCATCTTTCTATTATGTCTTTTCACTGCTGCCTGGATGGCAGATGGCATTGTAATAGCAAACAAATTGGGTTTCTGTAGACGACCGAGCGAGTCAGATCACAGCAGAAAGTTCAAATGATCACATTATGGGACAGCTTTAAGCAGCTTTCCTTGGAGGTTGAACTAGTTTATGTACAAGAATTCATTCTTTCAGTGGATAAAAAGGACACAGGAATTAGAAAGATATCAGAAGCTGAAAGTTCTCTACTATGGAGCACCAAGGTGTTCAATATTAAATGAGTAAACACATAGTCCACTGATACAACATTAAATAATTTCACACATTTTTTAAAAACTCAATTTGTTATTATGAAACGATTCAGTTCATTACTATCAAAAACATGTCATTTTTAAATTTAGTTTTCTTTAATTTCATGTTGGCATATTTTTCTCAATGACACTTTTCTTTCGTGGGGTCACTTTTCTTGGCAGTGTCAGCAGTTTTTACCCCCTTAGCTTTCAGTTATTCACATGTGGCCTCCGTCCCCGCAGTGGGCTAAACAGCTGCCAGCAACCTTGCAATCAAACCCATCTTGGCTACAACAATTTGGCCGTGTCCAAAATCGCTCCTTACAGTTGTGTGTCCTTCTCTGAGAACATCTTTAGAATCACAATAGCTGCTTTTCAATGGAGCCCTATATTCCTTTCATGATCAGAATAAACACCCAATCAGAATAAACTGCCTCAAACTGCCTGCTCCGACCCAGACAGACTTATGGGTGATCTAATGGGAGATAAACGATTGGCGAACATGACCTGCTACATTGTGGATGTGGGGTTTGAGGATAACTCATCTGAGTCTCTTGTTCCTTTTCGAGGACAGCAGCATTACTTTTGAGTTCAATCTTGACGTCTAATGCTAACTTAACAACATTAGATAACATTAGCTCAATGAACAGGAACATGGAAAGATTAGATGCTTCACAGCAGGCAGAGCCACTTAGTGCATGTCAAAAAAGTTAGGTTATATTCTGATTCAGTGCTTTAGGGCATCTAAACATTTTTATTGGATTAGGTTTTTTAACCTCCATGTAAATAGTTAAGTTGGAATCCTCTAATCGGCATTATTTCAATCAGATTATAGAAATATTGTCCATGTAAATGCTGCTAGTGTTGCAGAGGAAACACTGAACAAGCCAGCTGCTGTTGCTAACGCTGGCTTCCCAGCCTACTTTATTGAATATAAAATCCTGGCCCAACCAAGCTAGTTAGCTGGCTAGTTCAGTGGCATGTGTAGCCATGTGGTTATTGTATTGTATTGTAGGCCTAACTGTACACTGTGTAGCAGCTGCAGTCTTTATTAGGTTGACTCGGAATTGATGTGGCATTTTGTTTATCTAGCTACCAAGAGCTAGCTGGCAACAGTTGGTGACACGTTGGTAGATGACAACTATCTTTAGTAAAAAGTGGTATGAAATAAAAGTGTGACTGGGAAAAATACCACAATTAAATAAAAACAGAATTTAAGTATCATTTAATTATGAAGAGCTTTGCACAATAGCAAGCTGAGATTAATCTTAATTTCTAAATTTAATGTGAATAAAATGGATTTAATCATTTCCATTTTTTACTTTCCATTCATATGATTAATTACTGCAGAATCTCAACACTCTATCTTCTCCTCTTCCTTGGTGCTCTATAAATCCTAAACCTATCCGCCCACTGCCCTCCCATTTCCCAGTACCTATATTTGCCATCTCAGGCACCATGGCGCTGTAGGGGCCTTCGTCAAAGATAGGGGGGTTGTCGTTGATGTCCTGCACACGAATTATGAACTGTGACGAGGGCTCCAGGGCACGGTCCGTCTGCCTGTCGGTGGCCGTGGCTATGAGACGGTACTCGTCCTTCTCCTCACGGTCCAGTGGCTTGGTGACGTGGATGTTCCCCGTCTTCTCGTCTATCACGAAGACCGAGCCCGCCCCCTCGCCTCGCAGAACATATTTAGTACGTCCATCATTTCTGTCCATGTCGGTGTGGAGCTAGTTGAGAGATGATGGGGATGAGGGGTAGAGTCAGGGGAGAAAAAAAA
>CAEMYA010000024.1:2733927-2765975 GCA_903131615.1 Diplodus sargus
AAAACATGAAAAAAGACAAAATGAAAGCAAGGAGCAAGGAAAAAAAGAAAAGGTGGGAGACAGAAAGTAGAATGAAGTGGGAGGTAAGGACAGACAGGAACAGAAAGAAAGACAAGAGTAAACACCAGTTAAAAATTAAGTTTGTTTTTTTGAGACAGGCGGTGAAGACAAAACAAGCAGATTATCCCCTGCATGCCTCCAGGCCATAATGAATTTAAGAAGAGGCAGACAAAAGAAGTAGTCTCAATACCTCCCTCTCTCTCTCTCACACACACACACACACACACACTATCCTCCCATTGTACTGCCTCATCTCTGTCTTCCTGCAGTATGAGCAGTTATGAACCAGGATCTCCTTAATCTCAATGATATCCGGAACACATACTCTTCGGCTCACTCTTAAAGCCTCTTTTCACTTCCCGGCAGCTGTGGATGGCAAGAGTTTACTAATCTGTGCACATGCAGTGTCCCGGCTATTTAATGAAAGCACCAAATCACAGGTATAATGAACAGTAGGCCAATCAATTATTCCCCAACTAATAGGTGTGTATGAAGGAGGGTGGAGGGGTGCATGGCAGGGGGACATGCTGTATCGATCGCAGCCCTATGTTGAGCTTTATTGGATCAGCGCCTGGCGGGGTGGCAGAGCAGCAGAGCGACCAGCGTCCTCTCATGCGGGGAGAGGTAATATCAGGGAAGGCTCCATACTGTCCTCCGTCCCCGCCAAGAGTGTCACGCCACCGGGGTGCGCCCAGCACATCAAGATTCAATCTCATTACCCTGCACCTACGTGGACTGAATAGCAACGATGATTAAAAAAAGGGGGGGGGGGTGCTAAATTAGCCCCCAACTCGCAAGAAAGTGTGACATTGTGACTTTAGACGGAGAGAAGAGCAGAAAGGCGGCTGGGGAGGGACGGGGGTTTAGCTCAGGAAGGCATTGTTGCGTGGCAACAGCTAAGCACATTTGCAAAATGAAATGAGAATGGATACAGTGAATCGAAATGTTCATTTACTTTGAGGATCGCTATTTTTCAAGGGGGGAAATAGCATGGATACGCCAGCTTTCCGGGGGGTAAACGATCATTTCGGATGTTGACAAGGTTGTTTATAGCTAAGAAAGCAATCATAAGTTCAGACGGTCTGAAAGTTGAGGGCTAAAACTGCGTGAACAATTTGGCACGACGTCAGAAGTCAAACAACACTTCACCTTCAAAAAGAAACCTGTATTTAAATGACAATGCAAATTGGGAAGTCTGAAAGCACTTTAGCCAACATGGAGGGTGTTGTGTGAGAGCAAGTTGCACTTAGGAAACTAGAAATAGCACCACTGCTGTTCTGAAGTCCGTACTCTGTATCAGTTCACACAGTAATGTAACTGAAGGGGGTTATCTTTGATCAGCTATGCCACATCTAGCTTTAGCATGTTTAGCATTGTAACCATAACTAATGTGACCATTTGGTAAAGTGGTAATTCACCTGAAATCTTTAACTTTAAGTCATAAACACTCTAAAATTAGCTGATGAAGATACTATAGTTTGCTCATTCATAAAGTAGGCAGTTTGGACTCTTGGTGCTTTAGGCGTTGTGGTTTTAAAAAAAAAAGCCTCCGCAAAGACATCTCGAGGCACTCCTGTAAAACTAAATCTCTGCTGTCCTTCCAGAAGTTCTGTGTGGTATATTTTAAGCATCCAAAGACTCAATGTCCTCGTTAACGATAAAGAAAAACAAGAAAACCGGAAAAAACACATTTTGTTTTTGCATTTTTGCTTCAAAAGATTAACTGACAATCAAAACGGTTAGCACGTAATGTTCCCTGTATTGGCTCATTGATTAACTGACCAATCATTGCAGCTCTAGTGTGCGCTAGTTCAATTTTTCTATTGGTCAGACTCTGGAGAGGGCGTGGATTTAACCATTTTGGATCACACAGAAGACTGAATTCTAATGCAAAAGCACTTTGAATTGTTGGGACATTTTGATACTTTTTCCAGTGTGATGACTCTCCAAAGATAGATTCTTAGGCAGCGAATCATTTGAAAGTGTTATTACATAACTTGTCAGTATAGACTTTTCATAGCAACAGCAGCTTTATAGTTTATTTTTGCACTTTTTCGCCCATTTCTAATGCCTGTCAGTTCAAACACTCTTTGTCAGTAGGCTTTTTTCCACAGCAGACATTTTGACTTGCCATGGTAGGAAAGAGCGCAGGTGTGACTTATGACATTAGCAATGACTGTGCTTTATTAGAGTGCCCCAGTCAGTCATGACAGTGTAACACTGAGCCATCATGTGCAATACCAAAACCCCGACACTGAAGCAGCTATTGTATTATTCATACCTGTACTTTTCCCCCTGTTACATGCCAAAATGTATTTTGTAAAAAAGGCCAATCCAGACCCTGACGCAAGCGATCTGTCCAGCGGCACTCCACTTCCTCAGTCATTTAATGAGCACCTGTCTGCACATGTGGCTCTAACTCACCAAAAGCAGCCACTCTCCAAATTTACCTGCCCCGAAACACTGCCTGATTGTAATGATAGTTTGACTTGTCAAAGCAGGAAAAGCCCCGCTGGAATTTATTACATTAATGATGGCTGCATTCAATTTAGGTGAACTAGGGCTCGGTTATTTCCTGGGACATTCAATAGAATGGAGCGCTCGTTAACGTTATTGGTCACACCTGTGCTTCTCCTGCTTTGACAAAATGTCCTGTAAAACGGATTTATTGTCTGCCTGTTCCGTATGTTCTGAACACATATAATTGAGGTAAGCCTTACTTTTTACCTGCTATTGTTCTAAACCCCACAAAACACCAACCAGAACTGTGACATGATATTAAGACCAATTCAAATAATAATTTAAAGAGGGTCTGCACTCATAAACTGGCCCCAGTGTGGATCTAAAGATCAATCTTCAATCAGATCTTATTGCCCAGCTCCAATATGTGTCAGTGTACCATCTTTAGTTATAGTCAAATAAAACAAATGACCTCCCCATGCACCTCCTACAGGCTGCCCACACCAACCTGGCAGAAGCTGTGAAACTGGTGCATGCTTCAATCTCCCTTCATGCCAAAATGACAGAAGGAAATGGTATGCAATCAGTGCAGGGCAAATAAAATGGTGTGAGCTCGACCGCCTGAAAAAGTACCGGTGAGGCAAAAAACAAAATACAAAAAACACACAGCTTACATATCGCTATCAAGAGAATTTAGGTCTGCCTGCCACAAGTTATTTCCAGCCATTTTTGTTCATGTAGTATGGGGGGCTCAAACTGCTATTCCCCCCTCCCCCTTCATTCAACCCGCGAGCTGATGTCAAAATATAACATAATCTGGCCCACAAATTGTATTTGTTTGTTTATTTAGTTAACTGTTTTTTATCCAATTTGAATAATAACTGACTTTTATTTTGACAGGAAATAACAGGAAATGCAATGTGTTAGCACCGCTGTCGTCCATCAAAAGTGCGTCCAAAGAGCAAAGCAGTGGTCATTTTCGCATTTGTTGACAGCGCTACAGTTGGAGGGGGGGTGTCATGGGGCGGTGGATTTATTCAGTCCGTAGGAGTGCTGAACAAGAAGGAGCCGGAGCTGTACACGTCAAAAATCTCAGTGAGGTAACAACTCCTTTTCCCTTATTAACATCATCAGGTTCTGTATCATGACTGCGTTTTAGTCTGACATATTGCCAAACAGGCATTTTTGCTTTTGACAACTACTCCTCCGCCTAACTCTCTCCACACTAAAAGTTAATTGTGACTCCTGTTACTCTGCTGCTGGCCCTGCTGCTGCAGGGAGTAGGCACCTCTTGCAGTTTGATATCATAGAGTCTGTTTTAGGACTATTGATTTTTTTTAAATGCAGACTGACTGTGGGGGGCGGCGGGCAAGTCATATAATCGTGTAAGCTGTTTGTAAGTTTCAAATAAGTTAACATTACATACGTTGTTTTGTTAATATTAACAAAATATGACCACAAGCATCGCCAGATGTCTGGTAAGACAAAAAGTACAAATGTCTTTCACTCTTTCAGTCCAAGGTTTCAAACAAGTTATTTAAGATTTGCAGCAACTGTTAAAAATTTATACAAACTACTGTTTTCATTCATTTCATCATAAACACTAAATCTTCTGAAATATTGTGCTTTCTACACCTTGATGGAGGGCATGATTAGGCCTGCTCTCATCTGCTATCTTCCATGGAGGCCAACTGGGGCCAATTGACCAAAACACCGGGCTGGTCAGGACCACCACAGGAGCCCGGTTCCTCACTCTCCTTAACGAAGAACCATTTACAATCAAAGTCTTAACGGCCTGGCAGCTTAACGAGGGGACTTAACGAGCTTCTTAATGAAGCCCCAGCCATCATTACCACAGTGAGTGGTGGCAGCGCTGATTGAAAGCACTGCTCGGAGTCATTCCGCAGCAAGAGAGACCAGCCTGAGGAAACCAAATCCATTTAAGGCTGACCTCTCACCCTAATCTGTTCCTCCAAGATTAATAGGAAATTATAATAAGGAAAACGCGCTTAACCAGATAAAATGGCAATGGATATTTCATGGCTACAGAGGTGGCACGGCATTGGGATATCTTTCAGCCACCTGTCAGTAGGCAAAAATATCCAAACAATATTCTAACACAAGCAGCTATCATCATATTTCACATCCGCTTAACTTGAATAATATGACATCTCATAAGTTCTGCATTTCATATCCCCCTGATATACCATCAAATATATCAAGAGCCAAACAATATGAAGCCACTGGCCACAAAAGCCAAATTTACGGATGTGTCACCTCGGCTTGGAGAGAGATTTCAGCTTGATAAGCTGCCATTTCCATTTTCCCTGGTGCCAGTTGTGTATGCAACACCCAGCCTCCCCAGACTCCTAAATCTCTTCAATTACTTATATTATCATAAGGTAATATGCTTATACTCATATACTCAATTTCACATTTTTGCAATAACCATAAATCATGAAGCGAGGAGGAAAAGTACTCTCTGCCAACCTCTAAATCACTTAAATAACTAATATCCCATATACACAATTTCACATTTCTGCCGCACGATAAATCATGAAAACACCACGAAAATGTGTTTTTTTTTTTCCACAGCTGTGCATTAGCCTAATGAATGTGGATGTTTCCCCCTCACAAATTCAGCGGGTGTCTGGATGTGTGGTTGCTTCATGTGTTTGTGTGAGACTTGAAGGGAGGCGAGGTTACAGCAGCAGGAAAAAAACTACAAACTGTAGAAAATCGGCTGGCAGCTCAGGTGAAACGCCAATGGGCGTGCTGTGGCGCCGCTGAGTTTTGGGATTGGCAGCGAGGTTCAATTCTCCGAACACATAAGGGGAGAGTTTGCAACCGCGCACAGGCAGGCGTGAGAATATCCCCCAATCTCCTCTGTGAGCCCGTGGAGGAGGGGGGAGTTATTCATCTTCTGTGTGGCGACTTCAAAAGAAGCAGAGGCCCGCAGGATGACCGCGAAGCCCCGCCGGCCAGTCAAGTTCCACAAAGAAGCTGGGTGGAGGTATCGCCCGGGGCTGGGACTGAGCCAGCTCTTTCATATCAGCAAGGGAGGGCCAAGTGGGGCAGAGGGGATGGGGTCAGCCAATCGATTTGGAGCTGGCCTGCCAATTCAGAGAGATGTCTGAAGAAACAGGCCGATCAGGGGAAAACGGCAGCAAAATTAGTTTGGGAAAGGGCCCATTTGAGTTCAGAGAGCTGGTTTGAAATGAAACCGCGCCTTGTGGCCAGCATACCCACCACTGAGATAGCATTCGTTTTTGCTTGAGGGTACATCTATGTGTTTGTGTCTTGCGTGAATGTGTGTCCAATACTAAACGTGAGCATTTTATCATCAGGCCAGGTGTGTGTGTGTGTGTGAGTGTGTGTGTATGTTGGTCACAGTAACTTAAAAGAAACTGGTGTAATGACACAGAGTCTCCTTCTGCCCTGGCTGAACCTCCACTTGGCACAGTCATTGCACAGAGTGGACGAGGAGCCAAGGCGTGACTAAGAATGTGTGTGTGTGTGTGTGTGTGTCTGCCTGTGTACTTTGTGTGTGCTTTGTGTGTGCCAGCGGCACCTGACCTGGAGAGAGAAGAAACAGTTGAGAGCGGGCCAGGAAGTGTGTGGTGTGGTTAATAGAGCACGGCACAAAGCTGAGGCCAGCATCTACACAGCGACTAATAATTAAAGTCCACGACTCTCTGGGCAGACTGCGATCAGCTCTGCCATCGTCAGATGACTTCGCCCTCTCCCATCTGGAGTGCAGCGGATCCCCATCTGGGCCGCAGGAGAGCGAGACAGAACGCACACCTACATCTACACACATAGACAAAGCTCTGCGCAGACACAGGTACTGCAGGCCAGTGTGATGTCTCTCAAATCCAGTGATGGGATTTCCTGCATCGGTACACCTTTCTGTTCAACTGATAGGGGACTGTGTGGAAATGACCTCTGCAGCATTACTAATATATTCTTTTCTTTCTAAAAAAAAATTACTTATTGTCTCAACTTTTCTTCCATTTTAACCTTAATGTGATGATGACACAAAACAAGTCTCACATATCAGCATAATGGCATATAAGATATAAGAGGAACTCTATTGTACAGGTCAGATAATGATTCACTGGAAAGACATTTGTATTATTTTGAAAGAAGAAGTAAATATAGTATAAAGCAAATAAAGTGAATATGCATTCATGACTCACTATTAGATATATTTAATTGGATGTGAGCCCAATCAAAACTGTGATTTTATGTTTCTTTCATATATTCTGTATGCAGGAAGTGTACTGGAAAGAACAAACAAAAAATGCTACCAAGTTAGCCTTTGCTGCAATATTGAATACTAAGAGTTGTTTTTTAACCAAGAGCTACTTCAATCTCAATTTGGGCTGTTTCAACCTTAATATGTAAGTTCAGCTGCTGCCTTAAAGTTTCAGTACGTGAGAATTTTAGTTGAAAACATTACAAAAATAATATTATCAACTGAATATGAAGAAATAACGGTCATGTCGTTGCGCTGTTAATATTATCGACTGAAGTTAGCATGCTAACCAGCTAGCCCTGCACCATCCCGGGAGTTCATAGTCTTCTTTGTTGATTTAGTAAACTTGAGAAAACATGTTCAATAACCTCAAGATATTAAGTTGATTCATGCTGACAAATATAACATAAATGTCTGATTTACTTTTACACTGTCACTGTCTGAAGAGTCAGTTCTTCATTTAACACTGAAGTAGCTCCTGTTGGAGCTTTTCTATTCCAGCACTGGTGCAAAGACAACACAAAGAACTGCTCCCTGTGAATTCTATCATATTGTAAAAGCCTTAGAGGACAATTCCAAATTCAATACTAACCATCTCACGGTTTGCAGCTTTTTTTTGTAATTCATGTAAGAACAAACAACCATGACTTATCTTTATTTAAGATAACACAGCAAGTTTACATCAAACACTTTTTCTTCAAATTATGAAAAGGTGTCTCAGGAATTTTCCCTTTCAAACAATGCTGAAAAGTCTGCTGATATTCTGAGCATGTTTCTTCGGCAACTTATTTTAATGAGGTGGTTGAAATGTGCAGTTCAAGTTTAATTAATTTGAAATAAATACATGTTGTACATTTATATCAAGTTCACCAGAAAAGGTCACTTTATAAGCAAACCAGGCGGCTGGGGCTTCATCTCCATGATATTACAGCCCCACCACCAGGTTCTAAATAATAAACGTGAGGACGGATGATACTAAATGATATTTGACGCTGTAGCCTGATATGTACCAGATCAAATACCTGACTGCTGCGTTGCCAGGCGTTGTTAGATACTCAAGAGGGCTCAAATGGAAACTAATAACTGCATACAGTCCCTAATAAGTCACTGATTTTATCAAAGAAAATCCATATATCTAAATAGTTTTGGGTGTTATTATCAAAGACATAGCCATAATTTCTGTCTGTAATAACACCTTAATCATCAATTTAATTACTGGGATCTGGAGACGCAGTCAAATTGCTAAAAAAAAAAGTTAGAAGACACAAGGAGCCTGACAATCCAAATGATTTGAAAGAGGAAACAGGGCAAACAGTCGCATCCATTGCAATTTACAGACGGAGCATCTGGTTCAACTTTACTCAGCAGTACTTGCTGTATTGTGCACAGATTTTCAGCGCAACAAGAGATTAATTAACATTATATGTGCATGCATTCACAATTTTTCCTCCCAATAAGGTGGATTACATCATTTCTCTACTCTTGTCTTCTTTACATCTGGCCTGATCATCTGGCAGCTTGTTCCTTGGCCTCAGATTTGTAGCTACTAGCTTACTGAGTATAATGAGTGCATGTAATACTGTATAAGACCCAAGTTACATTTATCCTGTGTATAAAAAAAACTTCCACCACAATTCTAATAAGGACAAAAATTGTCATGCTGCAAAAGTACTCCCTATAGGCTAAAACAAACCATTATAACGACATAAAACATAACCGCAACCATGTAAGGAATGCAAATTGTGCTCCTCACAGCTGTGACACACGCATGCATCCATATGCATTTGCATGCTCTCGCTTCAACTTCTCGGCTCTCCTCTCCAATCAGTGCAGACACACGTAACGAAAACACCTTCCAATTATGCAGAGGCACTCGAACATAAACCCCCCACAGAAACAGAAGCAGAAAGCAGCCCAAGTCTGAGGAGCACTTGTGACTTCAAAGGACAGACCTTTGTACTGTGACAAGTTTTAAATTCCGTCTGAACCTTCAATCAAACCCTTTCTCTCGGAGCGAGTGTGGTGTGGGGAAACTCTCTTTTGTTCTGCGCTCACAGTAAAATGTCAGACGGTATTGAAAACAGTCTCCTCTCGCGTGTTTGTCTTTGGCTTTAACGACGTCACGGGGAGCAGAAGTTAATTGTTTAGCATTGATCCACTATTGATTCGGGATTGAAGTTCGGTTGGCGTCGATTGCCTCTTTAATTCAGTTGCGGCGTGGACATGCTGCCCCTGTTCTCATCTGATCTAATTCAGCCTGTCTCTGGAGGGCACACTGGGTGGCCTCCAGTTCATCACACAGCCCACACACACACATACACACACCGAGAAATCTCCCTCAGTCACACTCACACACGCTTTCTCCCGCTCACGCGCAGAACATTCATTATTCATCATTATTAGACTTTTCCTTTAGCACCATAAGCTGTTCAATACATCTCGCCACTGTTCCCTTCCTCCGCAATACATTATTCAGGACAAAACTGTGCTTTTAGCCTCAGAGTATGCAAATCCCACTTTTGATTATCATAATCAGCTGATGTATGAAAGCGAGTGTGTGTATGTGCATGTGTGTGTGGCGGCTCGTCGGGTGATTGTTTGTGTTTTATTGCTCCAGTGCTCCACTCTGGTGGGGTACACTTCACATCATATTTTTAGCCCAGGGAGACAAGCTTGGAAAAGGCCACTGAAGGCTTAACTCACTGCTGTACATTTAAAGGGCAAATCGCCCACATATATGCCACAGTGTGCCACTGCCATGAGGAATGGTTTCAACCACTGGGCACCAGAAGACTGTGTGTTTATGTGTGTGTGAAGGAAATAGAGCAACGTGAAATACTGGAAGGGACAGCACTGTTTATTATCTTTTTCATCACTTTGGTGTCAGTATGGAGGTTTCTGAGTAAAGAGGCAACGACTGATCTTTTGTTTTTTGATACAAATGTACAATAAGACTCATATGTGTGAACAATAGTACACAAACAGACATTTACATATAAATAACAGCCCAGTAGCCAGAATGAAATGTTGGTATTTTGCATTTCTGCAAACCGCATATAGGTAAAATTTGTATTATTTTCATGTTTCATATCAATATTACTACAACATGTCACATGGTCACATTACACAACATTATACGCGAGGGATAATGGACAACGAGGCGTCCATTATCAGGAATTACTGAGCTGAGTAGAGGCTGCCCTAAAACCTAATCCACCTGATTTGAGATCAAAATCAGAGCAATAAGTCCCCTTCCATGGCAACACCTAATAATAATAGTCAGTAATGGATACTTACAATAAGGTTACAGTAAGATTCATATGCAATGGGAACATTGTTCACTGCTCCAGTAAATAGGACAAACCTTAGATACACCTTGACAACGGCAGATAAACTGTCCAATCAGCTCATAGAACCCTTTGGCTCAGCTATTAGCTAACGTTGTTCTGGCAAGATTCACAGTCAATAATACTGCGTACAGTTGACACATAGTAAATATAATGTGACTCTTTGATTGACAAAAAAAGGCCATTTCCAGTCGTGCTTTTGGCAATAGAACAGGGTAAGCCAAACCATACTGTTCTCCTAACCCTAACCAAGTGGTTAACACGTGTGTGGCAGCATTAGTTGTCACAACATAAAATAGAAAATTTAACATAAAATAAAGTTAACACATATCTGTTGTTTGCAGAAACCCAACATTTATTCTCTCCACATCATCAATGTACTGTAGTTGCATTTCTAAAATATATTGTTTAAAAATATATATAATGTAAAGTGTTGTACAGTTGCAAAATGCATGCAAGTCTTTGCATATCATCACACTTTAAAATAATAATATGTATGGGGCGTATAGTATAAACACACTGTGTGGTTGTGGTTGATTCATCTCAGCATGTCTGTGTTTGTGCTGGCATGCCTCTCAGGATGCATTAAAATATTTACCCGTGTTTCTGCATCTGACAGCAGGCTGAAGAAGAGATTCCCTCCTCTCCCATCTTCCTCCTCCTACCTCCTCACCTCTGTCACCTCCTTCCGACCCGGTGCCACCTCTCACCCGTTCCCTCTGCCCTCCCCTGGCCTCCTGCTCGTCTCATCCTGACCCTGCTCTCTCCTTGTGACCTGCCCTCATAGGGTTATTTCCTCACGCCTCCCTCCCATGGCCTCTATCACCTACACAAAAATCTGCCCCTGTTCCACAACGAGTAAATGTTCAAAGAAATGTGTTAAAATATTGATGCTTTTATTACAATGCTGGAGAAATTTAAAGCTGCTCTAATCCATATTTTCATATTAACGATGGATGAAATGCCTCTGTTTGATGCAGTATTTCTGCTCGTTATTTTGTTTTTGAAGCCTGCAGTTTTACTGTTGGGCTCACCCTCATCGCTTTCATCAACCTTGTTCTCTGCCTCAGCAGGCGGCTGATTTCAAACAAAAGAGCTCTCATAAACCTACTATATGCTACCTGCCAACAGCAGACGGACAGAGTAGCTGGTGAGCATAGTGGAGCATTTAGCTGCTAAGGAGCCAGATATTGTGCACAGGAGACCAAAAGACAAGGGTGAATATTGGATTTAAGTCTGCCGGGTGGCCAGAAACGCAGGCTTTAAATGAATTATAATGCCGCTCTGTGTCTGTTAAATGTGTAGATGTGGCACTACGCAAATCTAATTCACATTATACAGGTTTGGCAATTATAACAACCACATGAGCAGAAATAAGGTTGTTCATTTACAAGAAATAAACTTTTCATGATCTAGAGTCCAAATCTCACTTCAGTCCACTCTACAGTACCACTGGTGGTAGGCTACATGAGCTCCCTGTACAAAAAAAAACCAAGTACATTTAAAAATATGCAATGCTATCAAAATACTGCAGGCTTTTGTCTAATGTTATTACAAATTAACTAAAAGTAAATTCCTTTAATATCTTTGTGTCAGCCTGACTTTTAGTCACGTTCTCACATGCCACCTGCATAAGTCATCCATGATTAATCAGACAATGAGCAGAGGTACAATGAAAGGTTCAAAAACGCTACATAGCAGGAGGACATATTTTTGAGCGGCCATGTTGAATCTCAAGTTCACAACAGCGAAGCGAACATGTGCGCTAGTGGCTGCTATAGCAGCGCTGCTTCAGGAACACTGAATTACCTAACATTAGCATGCTAACAGGCTACACTAATATGGTAAACATGGTAAATATGCCTGCTAGACATGAGCATGGTAGCCTGACAACCATTTTTACTTTGTTAGAAACAAGCTGTGGACCTAATCTTTTTATATGTGTTACATTTGGTTTTCTTTACAAAGAACCTCAGTGTAAGCATGACTATTGACTTGGCTGACACAAGACTGAAATTTGATTATACTTCAGTAGCTTGCTATGTTTGTTTAGCTCTATGTCTGTATCTGTAAATGCTCTCTTAACACTCGGTAGTACTTGATAAGAGATACCGAGAACTCAATAACTGAGAGTTAACTTCCCTATGTGAAAAAAGAAAAATCTCTTCTAGTTCATTTGATCAGATTTAGAGGAGGCTAATTACACCTTTTTGTTTGTTTGAAAACCCTGCTCCTTAAGTGTCTGAAATGCTACGTCAGTAGTCCCGCCTCTAATTCTGTGATGTCGCCATGTCACACAGCTGCATAATTTACGCCTCTGCTCATAGTAGAAGTAAAGTACAACATGACAGACAAGAGACACGTGGTGAGCGGTGCTGGCTCAGGCCTGTGTGACTTGACCAATCAGAGCAAACTGGGTATTTGGGAGGGGGGAGCCTTAAAGAGAAAGGAGCTAAACCTGACAGACAGAGGGGGGATACAGTGCTGCAGCACCAGACAGTATTAAAGCATGTCAAACTATTCAAGTAGTAACCCAGAATTCAATTATTTACCTGAACTTTAGCATAATATGCCTCGTTTAACAGCTAATTTGCAGCATGTGATGTAACCACATGAGCATAGCAATGTTAAAAGTTCAAACTCATGTTCAGCAAGTAGATGTTTCACTATATTTAGATTACCAACTCTGTTGCCTTTGGTGCTGGAATCTACTCTGAGAAAAGTAAATCTCCAAAGCTCAGAAGCTAGCCCAACAACCTAATCTACCATAGCATTTATGTTAACATGGGAATACTCCACTGAGCATAGTACTCCAACAGCAAAGGATTTATTGCTTTGATACTGACAATGCGTTGATGCTTTGAGTTAATACTGATGCCAATTAATTAATTAATTTATCTACAGCAGAATGACATGAATATTGTATTTATATGCCAAAAAGACTCATCCACTGGTAACTGGTAGGCAAAGTTGGATTGAGAGGAAGTGCGGCGATGAATAACTGACCAGATTCCGCCTGAGGGCGAGTTGTGTCACCTTTCAGCTTCTGCCTTCATCACCCTCAGCTTCTCTATCTTTTCTGTCATGAGACTCCTCTTCCTCTTTATCCTCCTCTGCCCTCCTCTCTCGCCGTGCCCTCCGCTCCCTGACTCACGGGCTCCTTCGGGGCCACGGGGAGAAGTGGAGTGCGCGGTCCAGGCCAACGCATAAATATTAGCTCAAGGTCACGGTCCAAGGGCTCACACCGGGTTGCGCATAAATCCAGCTCCTGCGCAGCCTCTTCACTTCGCATATTCCCTATGTCACATTACGGCTAAACACACACTGTATATCTCGCCACTGACGCGGCTAACCTTGAAGGGTTGCCCTCGAGCGATAAACAGGCTCCAGCTCCCCAATTTGTGCCTTACTTTAAGTTATTACATTATCCGAGAGGATGTTAAGGTTACACACATACTAACCCACTTTACCCGGGGTTATCCACAAATGCGTTTTCATATTAAGTTGGAAATGGCACAGATGTATTCCAAGCGGTTCATATACTCTCAGTGATAAAACACTTCAGTCCTCACATACGGGAGAATGACGCTTTAAATTCAGACACTCGCTTTGCTGATTTGTTCGACATTATCCTGAGATGAAACACGGGCTATAAAGAGAGAGGGGAGATTGGAAGTAAAGGAGAGAAAGGCAAGCTGTGTTTCCTTTGAATTCAATCTTTAATAGACTCTACAGTTTTCTCCTCTTTTCTTCCTCTTCTTTTCTCCTCGTGGCCTTGTTCCCTCAGTCATCCCGTCTATTATTTCCCTCTGTGTGATCCTGCACCCACTCACACGCAGAGGCACATTTGAATGTGGCTTCCACAGGGGCTTGCAATAAAATGGTATTTAACTGCTCCCTCTATTCTCTTGCTCCCTCTCGCCTACCCTCGTGTGTCTTCCTCTGTGTAAACCCTGCCCGTCCCTGCGCTGATGCCCTGGATTCCCTGCTGCCTCTTTTCATAACCCTCACTCTCTCTCCCCGGTCTGTCTTTCACCGGCGTGCTTCAGGCCTCGACGGGCTGTGAGGTCAGCTTTAGAAACGTGTGTGATCTCTCACTCTTTCCCCTCCCTCCTCTTCCCTTAAACTGCCTCACACGTTTTTCCCCTCTGCCAGTTGTAAGCCATTAACCTTTCCTCACTCTCCAACACTTTTTGTTCCCAATACCCCTTCACTGTGCACATCGGCATGCTATCAACGCAGCCCTCGCCGCACCGCACACCCCCTTTCCTTCCTTGACCTCTCTCTGTTCTCTCGCTGGGTTTACCCCCTCTCTTCTGCATCATCCCTTGTTCGTCCTGCATGGTAATCCCACTCTCCTCTGTCTTGTTATCTCCATTTCTCCTCCCTCCCTCGAACAGGCACTCCCTAATTGCTGTCTCACCCCTGCTGTGCTCGGACCCGGAGGCTAAATGATTTCTACTGGGAGAGTCAGAGTGGAATCAGGCTAAAACGCAGAGCTGCTTGCTACAAGACAATTTTTTTCATCATTATTGATGGGTTCCTTGTCAGGAGGTGTGTGTTTACAGTTAGTGTCGAGCCTCCTATTGGCACCATCACCCACTCTTCTTGTTTTCATATTTCATGTCTGTGTGACTCCATGCCCCCCTCCTTCCTTCAGTTTCATAAAGGACCCTTTTATCTGAGTAGTGTTGTTTATGACTTTGAAGCAGTACCTCTGTGTGTGTGTGTGTGTGTGTGTGTGTGTGTGTGTGTGTGTGTGTGTGTGGGTGTGATACATTTGTGTGCTAACACACAGTTTGGATTTTTTTTGGATTGGAAGTTTGTGTGTTTCCCAGAAAGTGGGTTTGTGTCAGCCTCGATTCAGGTCAGGGGAGGAAATTAAAGGCACCTCCATTCAGCAGAGGTGGGACAAGTATTCACATCTTTTACTCAGAGCGACATTCTTTTTAAACATTTGGTAAAAAGTAGAAAAGTATTATGTTCAACATATAAATAGGAAAAAAACAGCTTTAGATATAGAATAGAAGGCGAGCAACTCCTGCTGCTTGTGATCTTTATAAATTGCCGTTTTGTGCTGCGTGACTCACTTTTACCAACGCAACTATGTTTCCTCCTCAGAATACCTGAGACCTGCTGTGCTGCTCCTCTGTTCTCAGGGTGGCATGACAAATGCATATGGGCCCAAAATGGGCCATTAGTATCCAGCACAAGAATAGCAGACTCCGCCACTGACGACGCAAACGACTGTACATAACTTACAATTGTTGGTATATATAGTAAGTAAAACAAAGTAAAGCTGCAATTAGCATAAACCATTGGGTTCGATCTCTTAAAATGTGAAATTATCACTTTAAAGGTGCTATGTGTAAATTTACCCACTAAAAGCTGTTTCCAGCAGTGTAAATGCTAATGTTCGGCTAACTCTTGTCTTGCGTCTACTCCGTCCCTTCATTCTTTGCTGCTGAATGTGGTTTCTTGGCGTCGGGGTGCTCATGTCGGACTGAGAGCAGGCTGGATGCTGCAGCTATGCACTATCGCCTCTTGGTACAACAACAAAGTGTAATCACGAGACAGGAGTGTGCTATCGGGCACTAGGGTGTTGGCAGCAGATCCTTCGAGTCCACGTCCCACTGATTCTTGATTGGATCGGGCCGGGCCAATGCCTTTAGCTTCTTCTTCCTTCTCGTTTTTGAACAGATTTTGAGGTGAGGCAAGGAGCATTCTCCGTCAGGGGGCACCACCGCCATCAGGAAATGCCAGTGTCAGAGTCCTTTTAATGTTGTTGATTTGCGTATGTAGAATTATTGGTTTATTATTACAGATGTATCTACTGCAGGCAGCATTTCAGGGATGAAAACTAGTACCTACAGCTAAGATATAAAGGGTTCAATGCTCCCCTCTGAAAGGCAGTGATGTACGAAGTGGCACAAAATACAAATCATTAAGTAGAGGCACTTCACCTCAGAACTCACTTGAGTAAATGTACTAAGTTACTTTCTACCGCCGGCTTGTAGCTAATGATGAAAGGGCTTTGCTCGAGTGAGCATCAGAGAAAAACATAATGTGCCTCCACACGTACACAGTCTCAGAGAAGCACTTAACTTCCTGTGAAGGCCTCCTTCTTGTTCTTGCATCACGCTGCCGACTTCCCACTAGTGCTTTCGCAATATCATGTGCGCGCACGTTGCGCCCAGAGGCGCCACACAGAGGCTCAGGAGTTATCAATATCAGAGCGGTCAATAACCGTGTTATTTATATATCTTTAGACACCCCTCGGGCTGGAGGAATCTTTTAACTTCATTTTTGCAGCGCAGTGACTGTTAATGAATGATTCAAAATAATAAGAAAGCTCAGTGCACCCCGCTCAGGGACTTGGTTGGTATTTGACGTGTCGCACTCTGAAAGTATTTAATTACTGATTCACATTGATGTTTGCATGTTTTACATTAATGCTTTGCTGTAATGTGGGAGTCAAGTGTAACAAAGACTATAATGTTAATTGTGTAATACAGGCATATTTCACTAACCATGAATTATGGATGTTCACGCTGATATTAATGATATGCTAATGATGATGATAGCCTAGGTCCATTTCCTGTTGCACTGGTGAATAACATACGCCTGCTCGTCGACTTGCCAGGTTGCGCCTGCACTTCGGTTGTTATGAGGGTGACGCGCGGCAAGATGGAGACGATGGAATTTCAGGGGAACAGAGGAGGAAACTACTATATGTCACGTTTCCTCCCCACATGAGGTGTTAGGGAGTTTGCATTTCAAGAGGAGAGTGAGGATGGAAGAAAAGCTAATCAGAAAGTGGTGTTTTTTTCTTAATCCCAGCTCTGCTGAGGCGCCTTTTCTCCTCAAGAAAAATCTGTGTTTCTTTCACTCTGCCTCTGCAATCACTTGAAACCCCATTACAGACCATGTGACAGCATCAATTAAATTCACAATTATCATGGGGCAGAGACACTCCAGCGTGAGAAAATATAGTAACACAGCATCGTCTGCAAGCCTGCATGTGTGTCTATGTGTGTGTGTGTGTGTGTGTGTGTGTGTGTGTGTGTGTGTGTGTGTGTGTGTGTGTGTGTGCGTGTGTGTGTGTGTGTGTCTGTGTGTGTGTGTGTGTGTGTTTGCATTCAGGAGGGAGCGACAGAGAGAGTGATGACGAAGTGAAGAAAACTGAGTCAGACAATTCACTCTACAGAATGTTTCGTGCCCTTTTTGGCAACTCCCATGAACCTGAACGTCTCTCCCAAAACAAGGCACCAAGATAAACAAAAAGTCAGATCTTAGACGATATCAAGACATTTTCCCCTCCACCGGCAGCGAACGCTGTGAATCACTGGCTTCCCTTTTGAGATTTCATACCAAATGATGCTGCTTTTATGGTGCTTTCTAACCATTCAAAATCAGAGGGGAAGCGCTTATAAATATCCATGCAACAGTACACTGGGTGCTGTCAATGTGTCCACAAATTTGGCCCCTAATTCATTATCAGTTTAGCTGCAGAGTCTTTGTTTCCCATTGACATCACAGATTAGAGTCCTGGCTCTTGTTTCCAGCTTTAGCAGAGATTTATCCAGACCGAACCGTCCGAGATCACACCGAAAAACAGCATGAATCAGTGTTGGAGAGCGGATTTTTACAGAGAGCCCATAATTAAAGCAGAATCACACCTTTAGATGTACATTCTTTGTGTGTCTGGGCGTGTGTGCAGACGCGATGTAGCCGACTGAAGGAGAGACACGTGTTTGTGAGTCACAGCCAACACTCTTTGCAGCTGATATGACCCTGAATTTGGTGTTGGCTCTGGCAGTTGGAGCTGTTCTGGCCTGTACAGTCAACTCCATCACACTCTCCATCACAGCCCTTTCCGTTAAAGCGCCAGGGAGAAAAACAGGGCAGTGTGTCCGCATTGATCTCTCTACCTATAGTGCCGGCCTACACTGGAGCAGAGCAGGAGATTAAAAATTCATAAGCGTATTTAGATCTATAAGAGCATTATTCATGTGTGCCGTCACTGTCTAATACAGTAGGGGGACTAATCATACACACACACACGCACGAACACACAGTCACAATGGTGTTCTGGGCAAATTCCAAGTGTCAGCACTATCATATGGGCATGTGTGTGTCCTGGCGTTCTTCCCTCCTTGAGTGCCATACAATGTGCTGGCATAAATACCTGCTTGACACAGCAGATTGGCACTAATGGCTTTACACACGGTGCCATCTGTAAGCTGGACTGTTAGCTCTTACGTCTTCTCTGTGGCCACTAACGGTGCTTCATAGCGTTTGGTATCAGACCCTCATCAGTCATGGTGCAAACGCAAAAAACAGCCAAATTAAATGTTGGCTAATCTGTGCATTTAGGGAGGCTGCGCATAAAGGCTGCAGGGCCCTGCCCATCTGTGTGCACCTGGATATTAAAATCTGAAACTGCAGAGCAATCCGAGCCTTTTTGTATATTGAATATACCTCCTGCCGAGCCGAAGCCTCTTAAGCACCAGCTAAACTTTCGAGCACTCATACATACACACACCAACTTCTAACTCTGTGGCTTCCAACAGCCTGCAGCAGTCACACAGGGATCATTACTATTCATTTGCTCAGCAAACTGGCCACACAGGCTTATAAATTAGCTCATCTACCGCAGCTGGGTACTGAGACAGTTGGCGCACGCTGAGGACCGCAAGCACAGCCATTACAGTGCAGGGGCTCCGAGACACCTTCTGTCCAGTCCATGTGACCTCCCCCACGCTCATCTGCTCACTCTGTCAAAGGAGGGGGGAGTGTGCGCCGGGTACTGGGGGGGGTTAGACATGCCCAGGCAATGATTCTAATAAATTACAAAGCAGAGCAATAGGACTACCGCCCTGTGTGTTGTGCTGAGGGAGAACGAGTGATAAATCCTGTCAAACCAAGTGTAAATCAGTCTGAATGAAATAGCATTAGCGGGACCTTGCAGACCTCTGACCATGAGGGAGGAGTGCTGACAGGCCTGACCTACAGGGAAATGAGGGAACACTCGGACTACTCTTGCTTTCTGCCCTGGGGTGAGGATCAATGGTGGAAGGAAAAAGTCAAGCTATTAATTCTCCTGGATATGTCAATTTCCATTGGCGGGTGCGGATTGGCAGTGATCATGACTAGTCCCTTGGGCAAACGGGATCCGGGGCTTTTGTTGCGCCTCAATTCACCATTGATTCATTGAAGCTTTTGCGGCAACCTCAAAGGTATCCCACACCGGGGCAATGTAAATCGATTCCAATTGCAGGTTTTATAACAATGCACAAAAAATTGGAGCGTGACTGGGGTTAAGTTATGCTAACCACTTCCCACACAAAATGTGTACCTGAATGAAGGAGCTGAGGTTAAACAAGCCATGTAAGTGACGTCTTAAGTAGGAGAGCGTCTTAAATATTCATAAAACATTCATAAAATAGTTCATAGCCCTCCTAAATGATGAATGAAGTCTTCTCTTCACTTACCCTTCCAATGAGCACAGGTTCAGGCCCGGCGTACTCTTCAATCACAAAGAACTGGTTCCAGATCCAGCTCCTCCTGCTCCGGGAGCGCGACCCCTTCCTTTCCATCCGGTCGCGCACATCCTCTTCCACCTCTGACTCCGCTTCTTCAAACACGAGGCCGTTCTCATTTTCTGGATCGACAGCTTGCATCGCAGCGTCTTTTGTATCGTGGCTCCACTCGGGAGCCGGGTGGAGCCTCAGGACATGACTGCTGTTGACAAGTTTGTTGTCTTCATCTGCAGGGTACTGAGCTGTGCTGAGTTCTGTTTGAGCAGTGTGAACTGACTCTGTTAATGGGTCTCTATGGGAATCTGCTGCTCTGTTCCCTGGTCTCACTCCCAGGGGTAGCATCGTCAGCCCAGACAGTGGAGAATCATTTGTTTCAGGGGGAACATACACTGGGAAGTGTTTTGTCGATGTAAATGGTGGGTCTGTTTGGCTGATTATTACTTCCTTCTCCGGGCTGAGACTGACCTCGCTGCGAGGTGTTGAAAGTAAATGGACGAGGCGCCTGCTCATGTTATCGCCACTATCTGAACTCTGCATTCCCATGTTGCCCTGGCCTTTACTTAAAGCTGGGTTGACATCACTTAGCGGATTATTACGAGCGCTGGCGCCCTGGTCTCGATTAAGATCTGGGGTGGTGACTGGGCTTACAGAAGGTAACGCAGTCTGATTATCAAATCCAGGGTGAAACTGAGTGACAGCTATATCTTGTCGCTGCACTTTCTGAGCCTCTAACTGTCCGTGATTAACGTCAATCAAATCCCTCTTTCTGCTCCGGCTGCCCTTGCTCGGGAAGCTCAGGCTGGGAACATTTTGCATTTGGGAATTGACGATCCTGACTAGGTTCTCTTTCGAAAGCAGCTTCAGAACCCCATAACTCCCGGTGAGGTTGAGCTTTCGGTTTGAGTCTATGCTGAATCCTTTTCCTGGCACACCTGTGGTATGGACCCCCAAATCAGGTCTGCTCCTGGATCTAGGGCCTGATTTAAACCTGGTCCTGTTGGTGTGCAAATCTGGCTTATGGTGCATCGTTAACGCTTTCTCTGACCTTCCTGTTTTGGTAGAAGTCTCTGCAATCTTGGTGTTGTTCCTGACTTTCTTCACATCCTGGTTTGACTCCCTGCTATTGGCTAACACATGCGCAGTCAGTTCCTTTTTATTAACAGAATCAACCTCCCGCTTGGGCTTGAAAGCCTGCCTCTCCTTGTTAGCTGCTAATGGAGCACCATGACTCTGCAACATTTTGGAATAAGAAAAAGATCCGGTGTCACCCGCCTGCTCATGACTAATCAGGTTTCTAAGAGTCACCACGGGCATTGCATTCGCATCCAGGCTTGCATCCCATTGGTCCGCAGCTCTGCTCTCCCCTAGCTTCAACATGTGCGATCCGCCTACTCCCCTCCTCCGGAGAACTTTACTGGCCGAGGCACCTCCCGTGAGCCCCTCCCACAGGCACAGGGAAACCAATAGGAGCAGATTTCTTGTAATCATCTTGTCTTGTGGTCGAGATGTCCTAATTTGAGCGATGTTTGCTGTGAGGCAGGCTTTGTTTTCCGGTTGTCTTCATTCTCTCCTCTGTTTTCCCTTTTTTCATGCCCCTCCTCTCACGCTCGCATTCGGTGCCCTTCACACAGAGCTGGAGGGCAGGTGTCAGTCACTCCTTCTCCCTCTTTTTTTCGCGCTGCCTAATATCTCCCTCTATCTCACCAAGCCGCTCTCCGCTGGTTTTTTCTCACTCCTCTTGCGAAACGTCTCATTCAGCTTCCCACGGAGGGTAGAACACCCTGAGAGAAAAGATAAAGATAATTAAGTTAAAACTTTAATCATTGCACTGCGTTAATTAAAAGTGGAGCGGCACAGACAGGTAGGAGAGCTAACAGACAGGCAGGGAAGGACAGACCTTTTAACAGCACAGCAATCACATTTTCACAAGCACAGAGGGCTTTTTAGGGCTCAGAACACATATTCATTTATACCTTTATAATGACCCAAGTGTTTTGTCTCATATCTATTAGATGGACGGGGACAAAGTTATCATCATACTATTCTACGTGGAAAAAAGATAGGATAACACCTATTAAGAAATGCTCTGAGCGTTCCAGTAATGGGAACGGCTGTCAAGGATTTCTGACTACAATGCAGAAAAAAAAAGCTACGATATGAAACTCGCCTCATTCCACTTTGATGCGTGATTAATTAGCCAAATTAATATCGCGCTTTGATCAGCCAGTTAGAATGTCAATACAGATGCAAGGCATTGCCGCAGATGCGCTTTGTTGTACAGAGGGCCTTGAGCGATGTAAAAGGTTCCTCGGCTCGCGTTTGCGTCTGACACACACGCGCTCTCAGCACGTCTCTCGCTCAAACCTCGGATGGAAATCCTACGCCAAATCAAAATGTCAGATATCAATCAGCGCACTTGTTTTAAGATAAGAGGCGGCACACATTAGTAGCAATTCAGTAACATCAGCCCACGCATCTGACAAGTCAATAATGTGACTATTTGCCAGTTTTTTTCATTAGCATGAATTGTTGCTATGTGTGGAGGAAAAAGACAGGCGTGCGCTTGTGTCATTTGGAAGCAAAACAATATTGCATTGCACTTCCAGTATGTCAGTGGACTCACAAGAAACAGATTTAAGCAACAGAAACTGATATATCCTGTTTTGTGGGCACGAAGACTCCCATAGAGAAGCTCAATATTGTCTTTTATTGGCATCCTCGAGGTTATTTTCTTAGACTTTAGACAGAACTAGAGCAGAGCGAGAACACTTTCATCTGTACCTGTGCAACCAACTAAATGATCTATATCCGTTAACATACTCATATATAAATAATAAATAAACATATATAAGTGAGCATGGTTATCCTGAAGTTGATATGGGTTGATCACAAGCTGCTATATTTTCTAGTCATCAGAAAACTACTTACAGAACAGCCTCAGAACTGTGCTTCAGATCAATATGTTTTAATCACGAGAGTAAAAGAACTATTGACAGAAGTTTTCTTGATAGACTTTGATAGACTAGAATTTCTAACTCCTATTTAAGACCTTGAAAAATATCGATATTCAGTACCATGGCGGATACTACTGAGAAAATCTTGCACAACGCTGAGGGCATCAAATGTAAAGAGATAAATATAACGAGGCTTGCTGCCGTAAGCATTTTAGCTGACTTCCTGTCCATTGTGCAGTTAGCGATCCCCTCCCTCCCCTCCACCTCACGCACGACTCCCTTGTGGTTTTTTTTTGAGACCACTCTCTTTGCCTTCCTTTTTTTCAAGCATTTCCCTTCGCTTGACCACCGGAGCGCTGGCATTGGTAGCTTACGCTGTCTCCAACATTGCTGGCAGATAGGACCGCCTCTTTATGGTGTTCTCTGTCCTGATTGGATAAAGAGGGCAGGGATACCAGAACTATTATTTTCTCTCTGGCTGCATGGGTGGGTGGAGGAGAGACGTGGGCGACTGACCAAACACTATATACTGTACTGTAACGGCGGTTAGTGTTGCAATACAGAGCCATTAAGCATTTATCGAAATAAGAAAATAACACAAACAGCAGCTTTAATTTACCTCTGGAGGAGGTGGGGCTATGTTGACACTACAGCAGTGTGAGAACTCGCTGTCAGAGAGGAGAGTGAGAAAACACAGCTGGTACTGGTGTAATGGTATCGTATAAGATGACTGTTAAACTGTTAAAATATATAGAATCAGTATTCTTTTTATTTATTTTTTGATAAAAATCTGTATTTTTGACAATACTAGAGTATTGCCTCGTGTTTCTCGGATGATACTCCTTAAAAGACAGGATTTATGGATACAGTAGTTTTCTTTAAATCAGGCAGCTGCACTGAGTCAAACTGGTCCCCTTAAATGGCATTTTCTGTAGACAAAACTTGCATGTACATACATTTTGTAACACTTGTGTGTTTCGGGTTAAGTACTTCAGGCTTCATCCTGTCCTGTGCAGCGTGGTGTGGGTTGCCTGGGTGTATGACACTTGCTCCACTGTGGCGCAGACAGACCCTGTCAGCACATTCACTGGGGCATGACTGAAGTTGGGATTTTCCTCCTGGAATACTTTTCACCCTTCTCCTCTCTCTCATCTTCTCCTCAACGTCCTCAGCTACCTCTCCCTCAGACTCCCTTTTATTTTCTAAGCAAACCTTTTTGATGAACAGCAACGAAGGAAAAAAATAAATAAAAAGATTATCCAGCCCTCCCCCCTCCTCCGCGTTCTCTTTTCCCACCTCTCCCACTCACCACCTGTCTCTTCCACGGCCTATCTATCTCCCTAAATCTCCCTCTATCCCCTCTCCTTAACTCGCTATTGTTTTAGTATCCTGTCCTCTGCGCTGCTCGCTCCCATCCTCGTTTCCTCTCTCTCATCTGTGTCAATCACTGGCCTGTCACAGCGTCCCTCACCCTCCGTGCACTCTGAGGCTTCAATCAATCAGCCAATCCCCTTCCATGGCCTTGGTGCATTGGAAGTGACAGGTGTCACGCGGGCTACCATCTTGACGGCAGGCCTCAACGCCATACTTGTGTATATAAATCTAGTCATCACATCATAAAATGCAGCAAACTGGATGTACTGCATGAGGCGGGTGGCCAGATGCCGGACAGATCTTACAGAATAACTTATATATAAACATCACAAAGGCCATTACAGAGGATGTGAGGCTGGGTTTGGCTGCGTGTTATCTCGAATGTACAGCATGAGGAGGCGATCGGGGTGAATTCAATGACAGAGCTCGGCGCTCTCCTAGAGGAACTTATCAGCTGGGAGTTTGATGGCCAGGCAATCATTGCCACAGGCACCTTGTTAACAAGCCTGGGGCAGGTGGCAGGATGCAGCGCGGAATATCAACATAGCACGGGCGCCAGCTGAACACAAAACTCATAACATTTTCGTGTGGGACATTTCGTCAATGTGAGGTTTTCTCACACCGAGGTAGGAATAGAACTGCTTTTGTTCATCAATTCTTTTATCTTTTTAACACAATTTTCGGGGGCCGGGATCTCACTCAGAACAAAGTTAAGGCACTTCTGTAATGTATTGATCTGTGTCACAGCCTTTCACATTGTGCTCGCCACCTTCAGGGAGAGCTATTGTTATGCCATTACCCTGGGCGCATCGGCCTGTACAGCGGTAAGTGAAGATAATTGGGTCCTCTGGTTTGAAGCACAAGGGAGCTCATATATCCTCATTAGGGCTTTATATAATGTAACACAGGGAAATTGTTGTTTTCATTTTCGTGGAACCAGCGAGGATCAGAATGGGGATTTCACCTGTTGCCTTTACATGCGCTAGCATGATTCCTAGTATAGTAAATAGAGATAATAGGGTGATACAGTTCGTCGCTCCAGGGAGCTCTCGCTTCCTAATTAGAGTTTTAGAAAATGTATAGTCGAGTTATATTTTCTGGCTCAAAACCATGTCATTCCAACTACGCTGTAGTTCTTTCATAAGTTTTGTACACCTGCAGCAAGCTTCTCGGTGACCTGATTAATAGGGCCACAAATATGTTATAATTTCCTCCTACTGGTCCCAATCCACCTCAAATTTCAATGATCTCATGGGTCATTAGTATTGGAGGCAGATCCTCTGCATCGATTACGAGCTGTCACCAACTTAACGAGACTGAAAGTTTTAATTACGATTCACCTCCCTGCTTGCTGTCTGTCTTTTCCTCTCTCGATAACCCCCCCTGTCGAACAGGCAAACACAGGGAAACGCGCCGCCGCCGCAGCACACCCACACACCCGCTGCACAACAACGAACAAACACACACATGCCATGTGACTTCAAGCCCTGCCGACAAAACATCCTACAGAAGGTGTATTATTTTCTTACGCATAAATAAAATGCAATAGTAAAAGTAAATGCCCGGACTGACAAAACCACATCCACCCACCCTCCCAAAGTCTGTGTTCATGAAATTCATGAAAACGCACACAAAAAACTGAATAGTCCACACAACCAAGAACACGCATAGAAATCCTCCTCTTACTATGCTGGTAAGAAATATAAAGAAAGCTCTGGGGACTGCCTTTCTGGACGCAGTGAAGTCAAAGAGAAGAAAGGGAGCGCTCTCTCACAACGGGAGGGAATAGAAAAAGCAGCCACCCCAAAAGAATTATGCATGGGGTAACAAAGGTGAGCTCCGTAAAGAAGAGACGGAGATGGAAGAGCAGTGCGGTTTGGAGGAATGGTAGAAGGTGTGTGCGCATATAGACTGTATAGGAGAAGTGGACCAGCTGCTGTGACATCACCCACTGGTTTGAGGACAAGGTTCTTTAACTAAGTCGTCTGGACTAAACCTTTTTTACTTCTTTGGTGCCACAAATAAACATATTTGTACAAGAGAATAGGGCAAAGTGTATTCAAGTCGCTAGCTCGGATAGCATCTGTACTCCACATTAACCGCTTTATTACTTGTGAAGATAATTTTGCGAGCAAAAAAGCAGGCTTCAAACGATGTAGTTCAAAAAGACTTAACAGCCGTTTGTTTCTGTTCTTCATGAAACCAAACACTGAAGAAATCATTCCAATCCAACCAAAATGTTTCGATCAACGTTCATGAACTGAAAGCACATTGTGAAAAGGTCAAAGCTTTAAGACAAAAACATGGACAACCAAAAACAAGTACGCAGTGCCAGGGATATGCATTCCCACGCCTGACAGGCCGTATCACAAGATTGTAAATCACAAGACAGCCGTGCCCTAAAGCGTACCCTGCTTTATCATCCATTATACTCAAATAGGGACCATCATTTATAAAATGAACATTGTGCTGTGGTGAAGAAGATTTGAAACTAGCAACTGAGACCATAAACTCATTAGGAAACTGTTTATCGAAGTAATAAATCAGTGAGAAGTAGTGTCTTTTTTTTCAGACTTCTGTACAATCAGTCATCTATGTACAACCAGTGAAGTCGCACCCTGGTGGCCAGTAAACAGACTGCAGGTTTAAGGTACTTCCACACTGGCTTCACTTTTCAGACACTGATCTTTATCAAAAAGACATCAATTCTGATCAAGCTGCCAAGATATCTGCAATTCCAAATCTGTATGCAAAGGACAGGGTTTGGGCATTCAAAGCCTTCTGTTTGTAGTCCATTTGTAGTCTGAGTGGTTTGGACAAATTAGGTTTAAGTGGGCTTTGTTTACATGCAGGTAAGAGTTGAAGCTCAATTCCAACTCATTTCTCTCTTCCAAATTTTCAAGTTGCTAATCAGACTTCAAACCATGACCAGCACATGGAAAAGGAAGTCTTGGCCCGGCGGTCTGTTATACATATCCCAGATATCCACTGACCTCACTGGAAACCCTGAAATATTGTCCATTTCCCCCCAAAGGCTAAATCATTGTCAAGCGACAGCTGATGGGTTCCGAGACCGCTTTTTATACACTGTGTGTGTCAGGATGTGTGTGAGAAGATAAGGAGAGGTGTAGAGATGGGCAGAGCAAAAGGGGGTCAGGTCCTCCTCGGAAGACGACCGGGTAGTTTTAAGTGCAAAGCGCCGTAAAGCAGCTCTGTCCTCGCCTTGAACCCCGAGAGATAAAAGCAGACCTGTCAGTGGGGAGGTGAATAACAGCAGGAGCTTTCGTCCATTAATGTATGAATACTTTCCTCACCTGTGTCCCCAGCCTTGTCTTTATCTCAGCCTCACTGATCTACTGACGGGACGTGCTACCTTCCCCTGAGAGTGCAAACAGCGCCAGCCTATGGGCATGAGATGATTCCCCAGGGGCCAGAGCTTTGGAGAGGACGAGGCGAGGAACGAGAGCAGGTAAACAATGTGACAGCGGCGGCTTTACAGTGGAATGAATTTACAGTTTTGCATGGTGTAAGAGCTGTGAAATTCAGTCCGCTTATGGGTGGCTGTTTGCCTATTGGTGAGATTAAGACTAAAAAGACTCAGTGTAACAGAGCAGCGACAGGGGGCTTTGGATTTGCTTGGCTTTCAGCTAGATCAATGGGGTTACATTAAATGGCAAGAGTCAGGGGCTTGCAGAACATCAAGCAAGAACAGTGCACTTTAAAAAACACAGCGTGTGCACTGAAAACAGTAAACATGTTAGTGTTGAAGTCTTTTACAAAAAAATAAAGGATTGGGCTGCACCAACTATTGGCAAATCCATACAAGTCCTTAAAGACTGGCTAGTTTCAAACCGAGTGAGTCACTTAATTGGGTTTTACCATTAAAATTTGATTAAATGCCTTATGCTGCTCTAGTGCAGTTAAGCAACAGTCGGAAATATATATTCAAATATGTAAACCCAGCGTCACCCCAATGACTTGAAATTATGTTATATTCATTTAACTTACTTTATAATCTGTGTTTTGTCATTCATGTTCCATATTAACTCTTGCATAAACTAAACGGGTCACACGTTAGCAAGCCAGCATGAGATTTGTCTGTTGTTTTCCCGTCAGCTAAGCAACAGTTACACCTGGCAGTTGCTGGGTGTAAATATTCAGAGAACACGTCAGAGCTACGTCCGTGTACTGGACCCTGTTTGACCTGTTTAAATGTGCACTCAGTTCTGACACTTCTGTTAGAACCAGGATGTGTTTGGATACATATGAATAACTATGAATATCTGGTGCGACTGGCTCCGGCTCTCGCATGTATTTCGAATGCAGGCTCCTCTGCTGCCGCTTTATCTTAGGCTACAGTATATAAAATGTGAAAGGTGCCATAAAGATCAAATAAATCTCGACAGGAGACAGTCCAGAGAATCACAATGCCAGGAGACGTGCCAGTAGGTCACGACAGGGACAACATTTGTGGCCCATATTTTACTGCCTTGGCAAGGGTTCAAGTAGTTCTCAGTCTGATTTGTCTGGTCGTAAGGTAAAGTGCTGGCTAAGGCTGCCTGGATATACCAACAGTGACAGCGCTGACCCACTGAACGCCTGCGATTTACTGTCAAAATCTGCTCATCACCCAGGCCTTTTTTTAAACTATGAATTATGCACAAGTAGCAAAGTTTATTCGTTATTAGTGAAAAAGACGGGAACTCCCATCATGCCGCTCTCTGTACCCAATGATGAATAATATACTTTATTATGAATGCTATAAAATACTTAATTTTACTGTAAATTGTCTCTTTACGAACAACTTTGGCAATAAAGCTGAGAACAGACCATTATCCTGTTGATGAGACTTCCCACAAATAAAGATTTCAGCCAACATCTCAACGTCTCAACAGTCAATAAGGAGCCTTTAATGGCTGTGTAAATGAGTGCAACACACTGCAAGATAAACAGTCACGTCACTAAGACGCCCTCTGTAAATCCAGAAAATGGGAATACTTGCCTGTTCTTATAGAACATGGACTTCCATTGCCTTACTGCTTTAATACTCTGCAAATGCAATTCATGCTGCGCTTTATATGGAAAAGGAAGAGAATTGGGGGGGGAGAAAAAAATCGAAATTTGGGTGAGTCGGAGGATGAAGAGTCTAGGGAAGTAACAACTCTAAACTGAGCAGAGCAGGAGGGTAGTGAGACTTCATAAAAGTTAGATGAGGCGAGGCTGCGCTGAAACCAAATTCTAAATCACAGACCACTGCACTGCTTTTCTGGTTTCTCACCTCGGACATTGGCTTATTACTATTCTTCCGAGGATGCACCAATCCTGCATGTTCTCTCCTGATACCGGATATCTTAGCATAACAAAATGTAGGATTGGATACCTGTGCTCTCTTTGCCAACCTTGTCTCCTTGGAATTATTTTAACACTTTACTAAATTGCCTTCCAAATTACACCAATAAAAGGAAACTCCTGATTGCTTTATGTTCAACAGTAAAGTTTTTAGAACACTGAAACACTTCATATTTCACGGCACCGGGATGGCAGCCATTAAACATGCAGGACCTTGACACTTCTGTCTTGGGTCCCGAGTCCAGTCTGTGGTCCTGCCACCTTTCTAGCTTCAAACAGTGTTCCGGGACCATATTTTCCTCTGAGAAGAGCTTGTTTATTTAGTTCAGAGAAGATAAACATTTTTTGAGTTTGTATGATTACCTCATTAATATTAGATGGATATAGACTGGCTGGGGAACATTAGTTATGTTTATGATGAACTTTAGCGTTAGACATATTGAATGGTGACCAAGGCCCAATCCCATTTCCAGTTTTTACCTCTACCCCTCATTTTGGTAAAAGAGTGAGATAATTTGTAAAAAAATTCTGAGTGTGAATTTCTCCTCCAAAACTACGTAGTGACCCTTTAAGGTTAAATGTTAGGTTACTGTGGTGTGGGTTAAAGTTATAATCACACAGCATCACATTCAAGCCATTGCAAACTTTTTTCTGTATTAAACCAGGACCACAATCTTTTGTTAACCTTAAAGTTGTATTGATTATTATTATTTTTGATTACTGATTGTTATTTCACAACCATAATAGCGTTTTTAAGGAAAAGCAATACTCTTATTTATCTTTTGTCTTCATCATTTACTCTACACGTGTGTCGACACAAAAATTATATCAATATGACCTTTAACCAGCACCTAAACATTCAAAGGTAATAGTGTTGAACCCACTGGCTGCTGTAAATGAGCTGTGAATGTAATTTCTGGGAAAAAATTGAAATCTGTGTGAAATCATTGAAAAGCTGCAGGGATTGCTGTGACAAAAGCTGCATTCAATGTGTATCGGTCACAGTGTGGTCGATACCCGATTCACTCACTGAGGCCTGTATCTGGGCGAGTTCCTCCTACTATGTGAAGGCAACGGTTCCAATTCCAGTTATAAAAATTTTACACGTTTAAAGCAATCTTAATGAGAATGACGAGCGACAACTCAATCATTAGGCAAACGAACACAATCCATAAGCACCACACACTGTTTGGTTTTATCTGCCGGCTGTAAGCACCAACTGGCCCTGAGTGGACTGGACTCGGTCCAACTCTGTCTGAACACTCTTGACGTCCATATCATGAGGAGAACTGTGTGTCCCTGCTTTTAGTCATTACCTCTGTTTAGTCTCAGCTGTTAAATTAACTGGAGCAGCTAAAAAACAACAACAACATGACGCTTAAAGGGGCTCTATGTAACTATTTCAACGTATTCATTTCCTCTCAGTCTCAGCGGATTGTCACGTGACATGACAAAATGAGACCTTTCAAGTCTCTCAGTCGTCTATATAAGCCTGTGTATGTGTGTAAGCTGTTTAATGCTTTGTGAAGGACTTGGGTTGGTTTTTCCCCGGCAGTCCAAAGGATGTGAGCTTTATGCGCGCTCACGAGTGCCTCGTCTCAGTGCCTCTCTGGGCTGTGCTAACAGGGCAACAGTGGCTAACGTTTGTTTAAGTTTAGGAGTCTGCTGACACAAACTGACGACCAGCTTCCAACACAACAACACACAAGCTCCACAGAGCCCCTTTAAGTCCAAATGACAAAAGCTGTAAAAGACCTGTATCACTATCCAAGAGAAATATCGCCTCCAGACAAAGTGTTGTTAGATTTGATTATATCTATTGTGGATACAGCATTTCATACAGAACAGTAAGGTTGATTTAATCTCATGCAATCTGACTCTCAGTTAGAAGCCCAGTCATTTTCATGACTTATGAACACCAGCGCTGAGATGAAGACTTGTATTCTTGAATAAAAAATCAGAGAATAATGTTCTTTTCACGGTGGGTGATCCGGCTCCTGACTCCATCATACGGCCAACAACATCATCATTATGTCACTGAACTATAATAGCTTTTGACACCTCTCCCGCTCTAGGCCTCTGTGCTGTTTCTCCACCGAGGAGCTGAAGGAGCTGATCAGCTCCAATGATCTTCATGCACAAAGGTCAGGAGATGCTGTTGTGTCAGGCAGCTCATCTGGTCGCCGCAAATGTCTTTCTCGGTAGGTGCTCAGCCTGCGCTTTCTGAATGGTGAGTCATCAGCTGCCAAAGCAGTTACCAAAATTACACCTGATGCCTATCAAGCCCGTCGCTCTCCCTCTTCCGCCTGACTGCGTGTGCAACATCAAAAAGCTATCTGATCCTTTCCGCATACTGGCTGACATTTCAGCAAAAGTCCTCGGGAATTGCAGATGGACTTTGTCTCCCCCAAAGCCGCGTGTCTGTATAGTATGAATGGTGTGTATAGAGACGTGTGCGAGAGAATGAAGAGGGAAAGATTTTTTTGTGCAGGCTGTCGGAGAAAGATTGTGAGAAAAGATCTTTTCAGCGTAAGCCGAGAAAAAGCTCAGCTACAGTATGATCTCGGTAAGCCACAAAGCATTAAAGATCAGGTTAATCAAGGGAGCCCTTTTTTTGGAAAGAAGGTCGCTGCACTTGAAGATTTTTTTTACGTCCAAGGTTTAATTCATGACTCCCTGTCCCTCCACCTCCACGGTTTACCTT
>CAEMYA010000024.1:2766281-2780560 GCA_903131615.1 Diplodus sargus
GGAAGGTGGCAGAGGGTCGTTTCAGAGATGAATAAACACAACACACTCAAGGTAGTCATGGATAATATGTGATGCATTGCCAGTGAAGAGATGGTAAGTTGTAGAAAAGCACCAAGGCTATTGGCCAGGAAGCAGAGTGAATAATGGTGCTCAATATTTCACCTTAATCTGCCCCATTCTCTCTTCAATTTACATTTAAGGATCTTTTTTATGTTTATCACCTATCCAGCCAGGCGGAGAGTGAAAGGAGCTGACTTACTTTTAATGGCCATCAGAGAGAATCAATAAGCCTCTGCTGCGCGCCGGAAAACTTTCTCTGAATGTCGTCCCCACAGGTGTTCAAGGTTTTGGTTGCTGCTTCCATTCCCTGGCGTGGCTTAATTCCAAAACAGGTGCGGAATATTTTGATGATGAGCGTGTTGGTGCGGTGTAGAGTGGCACCTGATGGCTGAATCTGAGTCGGAGAGTGTTTGGTTCGGATCTCATGTGTTCGAAATGTATTGTCACATCATCAAACTGAGCCTGACAGCCTTTTCACCTCTCCAACAACGGATTTTGTATTGTAACCATTCTTGTAACTTTTCAGAAACCAGCAACCTTACAAGGACATTCTCCTCACGCAGTTACTGGCAGGGTGCAAAGGTGAGAAGCATGGAGAGCACTTGAACCCCCCGATTAAATATTTTCTAAATGTTCACACAACCACTTCTGTCATTTTTTGCATGTGCGGCCACGTACAACACCATGAATTCTTTAGAGAGAGACTGTCAGAAAGAGGGCATTGTTATTTTTCCTTTGTACGCGCTATCATCGCTCTTCTGTGATGACAGGCTCTTTGTCCAACCTTCAAGTGTTTAACACATAGCACAGCCGACACTGGTAGGAAAGTCTTCAGTTTAGCAAGCCATCAACCAAAGTAATTATTGACCTGGTGATGGCGCTATTTGTAAGTTCAGTTGAATAATTACGAATCTACCAGTAGGGAACAAGGATGTCTCTAACAAATGTTATGGCAATTCCATGTAAATGTTACTTTAGTGTCAGTATGCTTATGGTATTAAAGTAAAAAAGGCCAAGCAATCAGATAAACCATTTTTTTTTTAATTAAGCTAGAGTAGTTCTTTCTATGGTTAGAAAACCTGAGATATAGCAGGACTAGTCGTCACGAAATATTTTGGGCAACTCTGGGCCAATCTCAATACACCCCTCGTCTAACCCTCTGTTTTGAGTGTTCCCAACTAGGCATTGGTTGTCCCACATCTTGTTGGGATAGAGGGGTAGTTTGAAGCGTTAGGGCTACATGGCCTCCAAACAGTTTAAGAGAACTCTGTTGCTTAGTTGTGTTATGGAAACATTTTCACAGTAAGCATTAAAGATTCGCTACTTGCTAGCTAACGTAACATTGACAGGCCAAATTTTTGCATTCCCCCTTTTGATTGCATAGGCCCCCCAAAATGTGAGTCCAGCAGTTAAGTTGCTGCACTTGGTAAAGTTCCTCCAGTATCAGAACAGACTGGCAGGGTCGGAGCACTGGTTGCTAATGTTAGCCTACAGAGTGCCGCTAGTGGTCATGTCGTGAATCATCATTCTTTCTTTTCTTTTTTCGATGATTTGATTGACAGCATGAAGCTGTGGACAAATTGCTAGTGTCCATGTGCACAGCTGAAGACGGCATCGGAAATGTCTCATTTTCTGTCCGTTTACATAAACACAATTGACAACAACTGATGATGTACACTGTAAGGGGTCAAGGGTTGTCCCATTTGCTATTTCATTTTCCCTTGTAACTCTTTTCCAACCAGGAAGGGGCACACGAAAAACGAGGGGTGGAGCTAAAAACAGAAATGGGACTGAGCATTGGTCACCATTCACCGAATATGTCTAATATTAAAGTTCATCATAAAAACAACTAATTTTCCCCATCCAAGCTATAGTCATGTGATATTCAGAAACCAATGATAAGAAACTGCAGAGGGATAAATATGCTTGTAAACTGACGAACCATCAAATTCATTAAGATCTTATTAAAACTTATCGTAGCTACGAATTCCAGATGAAAGTCCTAGTTTTGTTTTACTGGATAACTGACCACTTTTACTTGATGGGGGCCAGAGACGACAAGGAGATCACCAATGTCAGTGATTCGTGATTGGTTTGAAGTTTGATGGGTTAGTTTCCATCCATCTCTTGTCTAGATAGTATTTAAGTTCGGACCAAAAGAGTGGGATGATTTATCCTCTTGGTGACTAAAAGAACGAGCGACCGACTAATGTCTGCTTCTCTGTCCCTTCCCTTGTAAGGTTTAATCAAATGTTGTCACTCTTTGATTAAATTACTTGAAGCTCAGAGACATGCATGAGGAGTCCCACGCGAAAGGGTCGCCATGCAACTCCAAAACATATGTTACATTCGTCCATGCAGTTCTTTCATTAGCTGATCACTTTCAGTTCTGACCCACACTTTCGCCAGAACCACAGCGCCACCAAATCGAAAATAGAACACAGTGCTCGCATGATCGCATTTATTCAACACTGACTCGTTATCTGTGTTTTGTCAGAACCATCTATCCCAAGGATGTTGTTGTGTCCTGCTGCCTTATCGTAGCCTGCTGCAGTCACGCCTCTGCTGCGCTGGTTGAACACTGTGTGAACACGTGGGAATGGAAGCCAGTACTGTCACAGCCTTTAATCCCCCTCGTTGAAGTCACTAAGTCCCTGCCTTATTAGCATACAACCCCCCCCCTGCCCCCCTCCCCTTCTTTGTATGACTTTCATGCTCCCTAGGTCTTCTGCTTCGGCACCATATCTGACGGTACATTTTTGTAATTCTAATGACGCCGGCCCAATCTCCGATTCATTTCGCCTTTGTCTCTCTCTATTTGGGTCAGTTTGTTGTTTTGTTTGTTTTTCGCAGCGGCTCAGGGAGACAGAGCAGATTGCGGCATGTTTAAGTCGCCATCTCTGGCAGGTTATTGCGCCGGGCCACCTTGGGTGAGGATGGGATAAAGGATGTGGAAATTAAAACTGAGTGCTTAGTGCGGCAAGATGTTGTGCAACATCCAGCGAAGCAGCAGCAGCAGCAGCAGCTGATTCCTTTTCAGCGGGGCAGGCGTCAGCTGAAACGACAGCCTCTGCTACGTGGGCAAGCAGTTCACCATACTCACTTTTTTTGACTTGAAAGCAATATTTATAGCAGCGTTGTTGTTATGTTTGCTGTTGTTTGCGTTGTTTTTCGGGATCTTCTGCCGTGCTAGTTCAAAGAAGTACAACCAAGCTGTGGGTGTACATTGAGGGAAGATTTCCAAGCCGCGTTCGCCCGTCTCAGTGTTGTGGTGCAGGGCAATGTAGGAGATCAAAGTTTGGCAGCGGTATATTTTTCAGGGCGATTTTTTTTCTGCAGGGCGCACTCACGCTGTGTAATGTTTGGGATGTTCCGGCACGGGCACTATAAATTCTGTTTAAGACGCGGGGGGGCTGATCAGCGCACACACACAAACACACACTAGCTGCACAGAAGCAGAAACGGGCCCGCTCAAACACACATGACCACCTCGCACAGAAAATGATGCAGAGCCGCCAGTCTTCCAAGGTCACCTCTTTCTCAGCGGCGGTGAAGTAATGATCCCACCTCCAGCGTGCGAGGGGCACCGAGGTGGAAGCCGAGGTCGCCACCAACCTGTCCCCCGGTAACGGAGGGATGGAGACAGCAGCTATCAGACGGCAAAGACCACGGGGGGGGAGAGAGAGAGAATCCCCTCCACCCTCCTCCGCCCTCAGCCTTTGTCTCTAATATGGAGCAGGGATAGCAGGGGCCGCTGCGTTTAGAAAAGCCCTGTGTTTCTCCCATAAAAACCACATCTATGGCCGTGGAGAAGCTTACACTGTAATCCTGCATGACGGATTGAGTCTGCCACTGCAGCACTCTCCCTCTCTTTTCCCCTCTCTTCCTTTCGCTTTTTCGCTCCTTACAAAAACTTCTGTGGCAGAAGCCATGTGCGGACGCATACGTGCAACACGGTGTGCACGCGGGGGACATACAAGTCCACACAGGGCTGCAACGGTACGCAATTTTTACGGTACGATATCTGTCTCCGAAAAATACGCATTAGTTTACGCATTACACAAGCATTATTATCAGTTTTGAGAGTTTTTTTGGTTGAACAAAGATATTCATATACATTTTCCAGCCAGACCTACACATTGATAATGGCCTTTCACACATGCATCGTATCCGTTTGTGGGTTTATAATGCAGTTAAAGATGATAGATACAGGGTTAGGGTTAGATGATATAGACTTTAAACAATGATCAGTGACGTATGATGAGAGACCAGGAGTCGAGGTTATCTAGAATGGGGTAGGTTGTGTGTGGTTAGTGTGTCCGAGTATATTTGCACATTTGCATAAGAGGCAGTGACATAATCAGTGTTCATTGACATCCTATGTGGTTAAGGAGATTGAGACGTATGAGCAGCAGAGTGTTGGGTAGTGTTGGTGGTACACTGATCAATGACTCTGATTCTAGATAACCAATAATACAAAAAATAGATAAATAAACATCTTTTTTTCTTTCTTTTTTTTTTTTTTACTTCCTGATATTGAAATCAAGCATCGGTCAGGCTCTAATCAGTTTCCCAAACTTGATTTAAATTCCAAATATATCCAATGGCACTGACACAGTACAATTCAAAACCTTAAATGCACGTCACAATAAACAGCGATTGTCATACCGCAGTTAACTTAAAAACGCTACACTGCAGCAGTTCTGCCTCCCAACGAGTACCTATGTCTCGTGCGCCCTTTTCTGCATTCACCGCATCGCCTCTTTTCCTTAAGAAACGCGCGGCAGCCTATAGCGGTGTCTGTTGAAACGGTGCGCCGCAGACAAGTCGAGAAAAAGTGAATAAATAGGTGTCAGTGGCGGGGAATGGAAAATAGGTTTCCTCCTCTGCAAGCGGAAGAACAGAATGCAAAAAAGATACCGTCACACAGACTCGCACAGTACAAGAGGATGAATCCCACCGGGAAGTCTCAGCGAAAGCATGTGCGGGAGAGGTATATAGATGACCTGGATTCTGTCTCCGCGCTCCCATGGCATGTATTACAGCACAGTGGCAGAAATGGCCTCTAATATAAAGGACATTTTTTACGCTCATGTATCGCTACTACTGGGGCCCCTATGAGCCTGACTTGCTCCTGTCTTTATCCATCCACCCTCTCGTCACTCCAGCTCTTTGTCTCTCTCTTCCTTCCCTTGCACATTCCACTCTGAATGTTGTTGTTATTTTTTTATAATTTTTTTTTTACCTCTCACTCTGTTTCATAATCTCCCCCCCTCTCTCTCTCAGTCTCTCTCTCAGTCTCTCTCTCAGTCTCTCTCTCAGTCTCTCTCTGGGTATTAGGCATTCAAAGATCTCTCTGTGGCATGTAGTAGAAGTTATCACCCCATCTCTCTCTCTCCCTCACTCTATCTCTCTAATCTTCCTTAATCTTCCAGCCCAGAGTGAAGTGAGAATTAGTTTCTCACTCTCCCTCATCAATCTCTTGCACCTCCCCTTCTTCCAGCTCCTTCTCCTCTCCCCGTCTCTCTCTCTCTCGTTCGCTCTCCTCCGGATCATCCTCGCCAGCTGCTTTCTTAATCCTCCTCCTTGCTCAGTTAGTCTCCCCCTCTTCTTCCCTCTCCTCTCCTCTCATTCTGCTTCGCGCCGTCCACAAAACTGCAGAGGTCATTCCAGCTGTTGCCCTCATGCCCCTCTCTCTCTCTCTCTCCCTCGCCCCCTTCGCTTTCCATTTCCACCTCTCGCTCTCTGATGATTTTTTTTTCTCTCTTTCCTTTTCAACAGGCTCTTGGGACTTTTGCATTCAACCCAGCCTGTTAACCCTGAGCCGTGTCCTTACCTGCTCACTGTCCATCACGGACACACGCTCCGAGGGAAAGCAGATTTTTAACACCCGCTATGTGACTGAACACTTGAAGGATTCAGGGAGCAGAAAAAACACTCGTTGTTAAGGTCAGATTCAATTCGGCATAAAACATTTCGGTGCTATTGAAAAGCACGCGCTCATTCCAATATTCGAATGTGTCCCATTTTATTTATTTTTTTCAAAAGCCGCTTTTGATTTTTAACCTTTTTCGGCTTTGAGGTTTTGATGAGTTTTTCTTATTGTATGCGATTCCACTCAGACTCCCCCCTCTAACCCTTCAGAGCAGAAAGCACTTATCACAGCCATCTACACGGCTACTAGTGTACCTTGTTGGCAGGATACAGCACCACAGAGGGGAATTAATAAACTGCAAAGTTAAAGGCCAGGAGTGGACACTGTCCCCCCCTTCTGCACATCACCAAACATATCTTTATCTTTTCACCACAACTTCTTCAGCGCATTCAAAACCATGTTTAGCAAGCGCATTACATGCAATTTTGAGTTCTAATTTTCCAGCATGCATAGGGCTCTGTGTCAGAACAAGGTGTGTGTGTGTGTGTGTGTGTGTGTGTGTGTGTGTGTGTGTGTGTGTGTGTGTGTGTGTGTGTGTGTGTGTGTGTGTCTGTGTGTGTGTGTGTGTGTGTGTGTGTGTGTGTGTGTGTGTGTTGGGGGGGGATGACACTCATTTTCTCCGATGCACGCCTGATGTTATTTTCACCTTCAAACCCCCAGTGGAGCATTTTTTTTTACTTAAAAGCACAGACAGAGCTCAGGAGAAGAGCAGCAACAAATGCAATGCATGAGCAACCACCAGTATAATTGGGTTCTCTTTTAAAAAAAAAAAAAAAAAAAAAATCGAAAATATGTCGGCCTTTTTTATCCAAGTTGTTGTGCGAATAAAAGCCATTTGTGAGTCTAAAAAGAAAAAAAAAAAAAACTCATCCACTTAATTAGTGAAAAGCCTTGGACACGACTGCAGAGGAGAGGAGCGCTGGATTGTCTCAGCGGCGCTGCTGCGTTTGTGATTCCTAGATCTTACTAATAATTACAGTGCAACATTGAACAAGAATTAAGGCCACATGGTCGACTAAACTCACTTTTCACTTTGAATCGCACTTTGATTGGACTCATGCACATAAGCCGGCGCGCCACTTGAGAGTACACCCATTTACATTCAGGAGTCCCAGCGGATGGAGAGCGACAAATGAATATTAATTCCACTTTTTTCTCATTATCAAGGCGGCGTAATCATGATGAATGCCATCCTTCGTCGAGTGAACCTTCAGGATCGAAGAAAACACAAATAGCAGTCGTTCAGGCTGGAAATAGTGAATGTAAAGGAATTAATTGAGCTAAAAATAAAAAAATAAATTAAAAAAACAGGGCCGGAGTTACAAGCGCTTTTCTGTCCTGACCTCAACACTGTGAGTGCCATTGAAATAACCTTCACCGCTCAACTGCGAACTGCTGCAGTTTCTGCTAGCAGCTCTGCGAGGCTATACTTAGGCGCGACGTGTGCTCCGAGCTCGGGTCAAACGTCAGCACGCGGCGCGCTCACAATGACATTGTTAACATGCTGACGTTTAGCAAGTCAAATACCATGTAATCCATCTTATTTTTGCATGAAAGCAGGCTGATTGGCGCTACATTCAAAGTAGAGCAGCTGGTGATGAGAGGTATTTGGTCTCAGACAAGATTTACGTTTGATTTGATGATAGCGCTCGATGGAAAAATTAGGGGGAGTTATTCAGTGTTTACCACACATATATTCTACTGGGTCGGCCTGGCGGGGGACTTGCTGCTGATGAGAGAAAGCAGATAGTGTTGCTGGTAGAGAAACACAGACAGGCGAGGCGAGGCAGTGTGCATGCATTAAGGTGGGGAATTAAAGCAGCGATATGTAACTTGACAATTAAAGCAACACTGAGCAATTCTAAAGAAAGATAGTTAGATTTTTGAGACTCACTCTCCGGTCTCAATCTCTTTACAGCAATAGCACATGTTCTCCCACTTTGGCTACATATTCCACATCCTGTCTGATTCATAAATTGTTCCCCTGAGACCTTAGTACTTATCCGGCTGGTCAGAATGTATACTGCATGCTCCCGCCTGTTCACTCAATCCACTCTTTAAAGAACATGCTTAAAGTAATAGAGAGACCTTGAGAAAAGCCAGGGAGCGCACGAGAGAGGGCGATGTTAAGAGTCAGATAAAGGCAACAAAAGGCGGAGAGAAAGGGACGGTAGGATGGGGTAAAAAATGAAGATTAGCGAGAGCGGGATAAACAGATAAGGAGAGCTCGCACGTGATGAGGAGCAACAAAGTTACGGAGATACGGGGACGAGGGGAGAGATTGACGTGTGGTAATCCCAGCTCCTCCTCCTCCTCCTTCTTTTCTCTGCCCTTCTCGCGGGTGGAAGAAAAAGAAATTGAGAAACAGGTGGAAATGAGAAGAGCTAAGGAGGGAGAAAGATGGATGAGAGATGCGAATCGCACTCGCACGCTAATATGGATAAGGGTTGATTACGGCGTAGATGAACGCCGGGTCAGGTTGTTGCCTTAATCAGGAGTGGATTTGCAGACTGCGGGGCCGTGTGTTAATACAGTACAGCTCGAGGAGTCGGGTTAAGCTGTGGGTAGCTCGCGCCGCCGAGACGAGACGAGAGGGGAGCTGGGTGCTCGTCATTAGCATGCATGCAACAAAGCATGAGAAATCACATTAATCGCGGGGAATGCTAATGACAGTGATTGGCGTAATCACAGCAACACGGGCGGAAGGGGTGAGACAACAGGAGGTCAGCCGTTCCTCTAGTTATTATTCCTTCATGTTATTCCACCCCTGCTGATGCGCCTCCTCGGAAAAATAACAGCACTTTGTCTGACATCCTTCTGCCGCTGCTGATGGGAGTTACGCCACCAGCCCATTAATCCCGATGATTGGCAAATATTGTGCTCTTACAGTATATTCTAAATTTAACGACTCTGTCATCAGTTGTCGAAGTCGAAAGCGACGGCCCCTGTGAGTCAACGCCGAAACGTCCCACGTCATTGCTGCCTTCCAGCTGGCGCTATTCGTCAGCCCTCGCTTTATCTATCCAAAGACTGCGCCGCAAACAGGCTCTCTCCGCGCTATGAGTGTGTTTATGTGTAGGCGTGGACACGGCGTGCGCGATCGCTAACAGCTACCGCAATAACAAATGGACTGCGGGTTGCATTCCCGGCGGTGCGGCGGAGCTATATCCACAATCAAGGCAATTAACCTGTATACGTCTGCTGGGATCTCCAGCTGTGGGGGAGACTGGGTTTAACACTGTAACCTACCGAAGTCTAGCTGGTAGAGGGCATCTGTTCGACAAATCAGCAGAGCTACAGTATGTAATCACGTTTCACACCACGCTAATCACTTCAGCCTAATTTATCACTGCTACGAAAACAATCTTATGCGTTGTTAAGAAAGAGAAGAGGAGGAGGAGGAGAGGGACGCCGAGGCAAGGCTGCGAGAGGGAAGAAGAAAAGAGGGGAAATATGGAGAAAGCAACATTGTGAACATGTCCAAAAGGGCTCCGATTTGTCTAAAGCTCACTAATTCAATCTTGGAAATCCGATGGAGTGGCTGAGCCATCCCCCCCTTTGCCCTCCTCCCTCCTTCTCCTCCCCTACGCAGGCCTCATCTTCACCGTTTGAGAGCCGAGCTCTCAAAGTCCCTAATCCGGCTTCTGATAGCAACACCCTGCGAGGAGAGGAGACATCAACACCATCCAGGGGTGGGGAGGGAGCGCGCGATGAGTGGCAGATGATGGAAGGCTGCGAAACAGAAGGGGAAGGCAGGCAGATAGAGAGGAGAGGGGCGAGGGAGAATAACAGGGGATTGTGTGGCTATTGAACTCAGTCTGTTGGTCGCATCAAATTCCTGTTTAATTAAAAGTCTAAATCCTCCTCACTTTAAAGCCCCTACTTTATAATTAACACTCTGATCTTGTCCCCTCCCCTCCCTCCAAAAAGAAAAACAATTAAAAACTTTTGCGATTTTTACTTCAAAACCCATTAATTAAAAATCGCCAATGAACAATGGTGCAATATCGAGGCAGACCCACACTTTGCTCATTAGCCGCTGGTTAATTGATCCTAACGGCAATGTTTACCGAAGGGACGCTAAAGACGAAAACATTATCATTTTACCTCGCCTAATTGCAGTCTTTTAGGGGGGGGCAGAAGGGAATATCTGGATATTTGAGATCACAGGGAGAGTGGATTTCAGAGAGTTCCTCTGTGGTTTTCTCTCTGAGGGGTTTGCAGTCGTTTTATAGCACTTATAAAAGGTTATGAGATATTCAATATTACATACCTAAACAATTGAGACAGAGAATTAAACATGGCGGTGGGAGCGCCAGGAGCGGGAGACGCTGTAATTTCTGGTGGTCAGGTATCAGCGTTGTGGAGTCGGTCGTACCCGCCCCGCACTCAGACCCCAGCGCTGGCCTGACACCTCTCATCCATCAAAACTCCATTACCCAAAATCCATCATAACGGCTCCCAACAGCAAAGGCCGCATGCCTTTTCCTTTTCATAGGACCATAAATACACTCACAGCTTCCTCAGAATGAACTTTCTTTTGGCCCCCTTTCTCAAAACAATTTCGACTTTTATTTCCTCCCGCTCTTGTCTCCCCCGCCGTGTTCACCTCAGGTCAGGGGTGGGGGGGGGCAGCGGCTAATGAAAGGCTGTTCCCAGAGGAACATGGGTGAGACATATCATGGTGTCTCTCAGCTCTCTCACCGCGAAGCCGGCTATAAAAAATTCAGGGCAGCTGCAGCGGTCGCCACCAGAGAGCTTCCCTCTGTCATTGCGCCACCTCAGGAGCGGGCCGGCGCTCCTCTCTGTCTTTTTGCTTCACTTCCAGACGTTATCGCCGCCATATCAATATTCAGCTCCCGACCAGGGATCTCTCTGGTCTCTCCTTTCCAAGTCATCAGAGCCTTTTCTCCTTACCCTCATCTTTCCTACAACCTCATTCCCATTCCCTTCTTCCCGTCTCCCCACTGTGTTATTTCTCTATGCCAGGCAGAGCCTGATTTGACCCTGATTAATAAATCCCCCCTCCTACGACGGAGCGGAAACAAGGTGCGGTTGCAAAAAATTGATTTTCCCTCAGTTTTGTTTTTTTTGTTTTTTTTTTCTGTCTCCAGACAGGAGAAAGGGCATCGGAAAAGCCTGTTGCGTTATTAACATGAGTGATGATGCTGTCGTGGCGTCTCACGTCGTTGTTAGCATGTTTTGTGGCACGCTGTGACACTGTGATTAGCAACTTCGGTCTGCTCGGCTAAATCGAGTCTGTCAAATAGGGGAAAGGCACGGATTGACAGCCGTCTCATGTTGAGTCACAAATTCACAGCGATAAAAAAAGAGCCACGAGATGCAGATCCATACCTGCACACACACTGAAGAAACACACACTCATCCCAGTGCACACAAAGTGTCCTGAGAGCCGTCGCTTTTGATTGCTTTTGCGGATAAAAGACTCATCGGCACAGTCTCACCTGCTTTCTTTCAAGGGATTGTTTCACCAAAATTACAACAAAACAATCTCATTGACTTCGAGGAGTCTCTTGCCATGTGAATAGCTTTAGTTTCATGTGCCAAGGTTTTACGTTTATCTGCCTCCGCCACAACACGTCGGAGGTAAATGGAGTTGTCTGTATCGGATTCATTCATTGAAAAATTAAAGCGTCTTTCATGAATTGTGTCCTTGTTTTGTTTGCACAATCAACAGCCGTCACTGTCATCTGTTTTTTTCACGTGGACCTCTTCAGCACAACAAATAGTTCAGATTTTAGTAGTTTCCAGTGATGGCTGGCAATCACCCATCGCTGGATTTGCTCGTGGGGGGAAAATAAATCTGCATAAATTGTTCATGTAGAGTTCACCTTTGATAAATTTGCAGCGTTGAATAATAGCGAGCTGTTTTAACAGCGCTGACCTGAGGCGCTGAGAGTCAGAACGTCCAAAATGAAGAAAGCTGTGTTGCACAACCTACTTATATTTAATAGAGTCCAATCTATTACTTGGTTTCTGGGGTCCATGTTGACGATCGATATCAAGCAGTAAAAATATATATCGGATATATCGGCTTTTTGCAATGAGTGAGTGTGTGACTAAGATGTGTAATAGAGGCAGAATATCATCATCTTCACCAAGTAAATCCATATCGGTGCAAATCAGGCAACGTATACACTAATGCTGATAACAATATGGGCCGACCGATATGACGCTCGAGCTCTAATATTTAATCCTATTAACGGCTCCATGGAACTGAAGTGGTGTGCAAACAATGTTGAGACAGGAGTCAAAGGTATAATACGTCTTTGATTAAACTGTGAGCATGAACCGCATTTCCGCCAAAGTATTTTGGGTATAGGACCCTCTGAACCTTGCATAACACCAGGGAACTGAACCTCAACACTAGATCTGCTTTGTGTTTCCACTGTGGACAGTACCCCTAAATGTAGGCGGGGTTGTTACCAGCTGGATTTTACTTTTCCAGCGGTTGGGAAACAAGAGTGACGACCGGTCTAAACTCTTAAAAAGCTGCTGCACTCATGAAGTGACACTGTGACCTGGACCCGACTGACAGCATCCAAACTGATAACCTTTGTTTCCTCTGCACCGCTCGCATTTATCCTTTCCTTTTGCTGCCGCTCGCTCACTCTTGCTCGACCACCCACTCACCACTCTCTTCAGCTTGTCCTCTCAGTCTCTGCACACATCACACACGTGTGGTTGTTTATTACAACACGGAAACCGGCTTTACTTTAAGAGAAGGCCGCAGGCAGCGAGGCGGGAGACTGCTGATGAAAAGCGGGAAGAGAAATCACACAACAGAGCAGAAGAGGAGGAGACCACTCTTGTTTGGACTGACTGATCGATGGTCTGCAGTGTTTTAACTCCACCATTTAGTATCTGATCCATGTGCTAGGTACCTCAGTGGAAGGCTGACAAAGAAAAGGGACGGTAAACAACGCTTGTTTTGGTGTCATCGATAACTTTTGGCAAGGGAAAAATAACTAGAAGTGCAACAAACTGAACTGAACTAAACCGGACTGCTCAGTGGAGACGGGGCGTTGATGTATAGCAGTTAGCTTGCCATCTACGTTAGTTAGCTACGTCACGAGTCACCAAGCCCTCTCGCAGCATTCATTTCCAGGAAGGTATGAATGAATTTGCAAGTTGTTGTTTAAAGAGGCTATGTAAAGAGCAATTCCACAAAGGAACATGTTTCCCTCACTCTTTATGTCGTTTTCTCTCTGAAGAAACCCCTTCCTACGCAGACCACTTTCAGACAAATCTGGCAGATATTCATATCTAACCCACATTTGTAGAATCCCCATCCCACCTAACATGAAAAACAGTCACAACTATTCACCTCCATTGTGTTGAAATGAGGGCGGGAATCTCAAATACCTCAAAACGTCCACACGTTACATAAAAAAGTGTCGTAATTTGGGCGATCCAGCCCTTTAAAATCCTGCTCATGTTTTCTCTCTGTGCCTCATCTCTTGGCAGTCCCCTCGCTGCTTTATAATCCTCATTTTTTTTTCTCTTCTTTCCCACTCAAACAGAATGTCGTCAATTATTTATTCACCTCTCCACTCAATAAAAATGTCCTAATTGTCCACGCTTCCCTCTTGCATCTCGTAGCGCTCCTTCCAGAGCACTCTATGGGCCTCTGGCCTTCACACTTTCCACTTCACGTCGCCTCTTTCTTCCTTCTGTCTTCGCCTTCTCTGTGCTTCTCCACTCCTACCTTCGCGGCACGCATCCCCCGGCTTCTATTTTCCTCTCTTTCTTTTTCCGGCTTCTCTGTCGTAATCTTTCTTCCTTTTACCTCACGATCACTCCCACCCAGTCCATCATTTTTGCTAGGTGTTTTTTGTCCAACTCTCTCACCCTCTGCCACATTCATATGGCTGGCTGCCAGCGGCCTTTTTCATTCAATTAAGGCCCGTGTGTTGCTGTTATTGTTACCGCTAATAATGAAGGCCCTACGTCTAGCTTGCTGCCAGGCTGTCACAGGCACGATCATCAATAGGCGCCATTCCTCATCTCCATCTCCGGCAATCACCGGCCTTATTACTATCATCTGAGAGCAGAGGAGGGCACACACACACACACACAGGCAGCGGTGTGTGTGTGCGACAGAATGAGACAAGTAGGGGGTGGATGGATGGATGGAGAGCCTGAGGAGGAGAGAGTGAGAGAAATGGAATTGGAAGACAGTGGAGGGAAGTGACAGAGGAGGTTTGTGTGCGCCCGAGTATGTGTGTGTGTGTGTGTGTGTGTGTGTGTGTGTGTGTGTGTG
>CAEMYA010000024.1:2787899-2811749 GCA_903131615.1 Diplodus sargus
TGAAGAAGGGTGTGGGTTCTTCTTTTTTTTTTTTAATCAGCCCAGAACCCCATCCAGCCTTGTCTCAACTCTCCCTATACTTGATTGAGCGCCTCAAGCGATCTTTAGGGTGAAAAGTTACTTCAGCCGGTGGATATCTGAATGCAATTAAGCGAAAATCTGTTTTCGTCCCAAAGCGGTGCTGCCCTCCCCAAACACGTGAACCAGTGCGGAAGTGAAATCTAAAAGAGCAGACCATCATGATGATGCAGTAGTACCACAGCTCCGCTGTCCGCTCACCGCACGCATACAGCTCGATGCAGGTGCATGTGGGCGTTTGACAACTGACACTTAATACTGTTTCCACTTCTTAATATCCCTCATAATGAGCTTTAGAGGAGTTTTTACAGACATGAGTATATTGAATGACAGCCTTCAGCACACATTGTTTAAACAGAAGAGCAGACACCCGATTGTTGTCCGCACATAATGTACGTCCGTGTATACATGTGGGTGTACACAGCATGCCTACATCATAAAAGTTAGTTCGGAGCTTCTTACTTTGCACCTTTGAACTGTTAACCAATGTACTGAGAACTTGAATAATTCAAAGGCCTGAGCGAGCTGCTTGTACATTGTGTGGTGCTGTCTTGTATATACATATACTTTTATATACATGGTTGAACAGTGGAGACCTAAGACCTGTCCTCCTCTTTCATCGCAATAGACTACAGGCAGCAAATTAAGTCCGCCAAGAATTTCAAGCTTATTCCGTTTGTGAAGGACAGAAAATAGAAAGTGGGAGACAATAAGACAGACACACTTCCTCGTAGATGAGGGGTCAAAGCATCGCGAGCGCTGGTCAAATGTTGCATTTATCTCCATAAAGAAGTCGAGAGGGTGTGTAATAGAAAAACGTTCACACATCGCGGCTTTGGCAATTATTGCGATGAGAGAAAACGTTGGCATCGTGAGGAATAAACTTCTCAAAAATTGGAGTGGGAGAATCAAGGTTGCTCAGCTGGCTCGGCTAATGGAAGAGGATATTAAAGAATGGCTGTGCGTCGAGGCAGCCCTTCTGTCGAGGTTTTTTTTTTCCTTTCAGAAGGTGGAGTTGTGGCATTGTGGTGAAGAGAAAAGACCCTCTGGCCATGGGAACCAGTGAAGGAGCTGACAAACACCCACATACACACACACACACACACACACACACACACACACACTCACACACACAGCAGCAGCATCAATCTCGCCTCGCAAAACACAGGCCCGTACACAAACTTGCGCACGGCTACCAGCAATGAGGACTGTACTGCATGAGCACACACACTATATATCTCAGGAGGTAAGACAGAAATCCAAAGCCCTGACAAGAGAAGTCAAAGGGATCCAACGCCGTGAGGCAGCAGAGAGGAGAGGGTGAGGAGAGCGAGCAGAGGATGAAGGATGAAGGGAGGAGAAATATTCACGGGGGGATAGAGAGAGTGACACCGGACGAGATGAAAAGAGAAGGGGAGGCGGAAATGGGCGAAGGCGGGCGGAGGAAGAGGAGGCGGTGTGGGAGGAGAGATGAGAAATAGCGGGAGAGGAGAGAGAAAGCGAGCGGAGAGTTGGAGGAATGAGGAATGAACGAGTGTGGGAGGAGTGGGAAAGGCACGAGCGCAAAAAGTGTTAAAAAAGAGAAGAAAGAAAACGGAGAGAGAAAGAGAAAGAGAGGGAGAGAGCGGCGCTGCATTCGGAGGCGCTGGGCGAGTCTCGGCGAGGAGAAAGAGAGATGTGTTCTGTGTGTGCGCCCCGGATGAGAGCGAAAGAGACAAGGAGATAAACTGTCAAGAGGAGCCAGTGAATCCAGAGCGACAGAGGAGGGAGCATGTATGCATTTAGATGTTAGGGGCTTGCATGCGCAGGAGGCCCGAGCGAGGCTAAAGTGTCCGTCTGAGAGAGGGGAGGGAGAGCGAGGGAAAACAGGGACAAAGTGAGCGAGCGAGATGGTGGCGGTGATTCGTTGATGCTATCTGGGCACAGGGAGATGTGTGTGACACAATCTCAAATTGGAAATCGCTGTTTCAATCTCGCCTCACTCCGTGGCTACCCGCTCCGCTGATAACAAGAGCAGCCTAATTCTATTAAAAATATCCCGTGAGTGCAGTGGCGGCTGAGACGAAGACAGCCGGGGAGAGAGGGAGAGAGGGAGATGGGAGGGGGTGAGGAGGAGGAGGAGGAGGAGGAGGAGGAGGAGGAGGGTGAGTTACGATTGGAGGCGAGAGGCCAAACGAGGGAGAAAGAAAGAGAGAGGGCTGAGTGACTGGCGAACCTTTAAAGACAACACTGAGCTTTAAAGCGCTCGCTCGGAGGGAAAGTTTCGCCCCGTCTTCCGACGTATCTCTTTAGCCCATCTGCCCATCATCTCTCCCATCCTCTCCGTCTCAGCAAATCAGCCCCCTCCATCTATCTAACCGCCCATCTGTCTATTTATCGCTCCATCCATCTGCCAGCTCTTATCACTCCCCACAGGTGACTGTTCTCATTGAGGACGGCTCGCTCCCTCTCTGCCCCGCTCGGTTTTTTTTGACTCTTCAAATCCATTTGCTCCACTCGTTGCCGCGCGCCAAGTAAGCCGAAGTCGCGACGGAACGTCCGTCTGACAGCCAGGTTGCTCTTTCATCTCGCTCCTCAAACTCCTCGGCCAACTGGAGTGCCCTGAAAAGCACTTTGTTTTCCAGGTTCGACTAAAGATAGAATTAAGTGGCCGGCTAATCACTAATCAGCCATCGGATCAATCTGAATTCGCTGGGGGCTGCGAGGGAATAGGTCCCGGTTTAACTTCCCTCGGCCAAATAAGACTTCTAAAAGTCTTTGCCTGCAGAACAGTTGGCCAGCTGAGACCGGAGACTGTCAACGAGACGGAGGGTTTGATGGAGATGAGAAAGAACTAGACTCCGAGGGCCAGCCAGAGAGCGCTCCGGGAGAGTATCATCTTGCTTCGGCCGGCTCCAAACACCATCATTTCTGCTATTACTTCTTCGGAGACAAAGTGAAAAAGAAGGCGAGGGAGAGAGAGTGGAGAGCATGTCCGCGGGGTCGCTCTATAATAAAAGAGTAAACAGCTATGACTCCAGCAGCCAGGCAATAAAGCATCGGGCTAATGAATTAATCAGACAGTCATTAGTTTCTATCTGCCGAGGTCCAAGCCGGCCACTTTTTTCTCCTCTCTCTCTTCCTTTACAGACGGAGGGAACGCAGCACGCAGGGAGTGAATGCTCATTGAGCTGTGAAAGAGAACTGTGTGTGTGTGTGTGTGTGTGTGTGTGTGTGTGTGTTTGTGTGTGTGTGTGTGTGTTCACCCGCTGCCTGCGTGCCTTTATGCTGAACTACGGATGCTTGTGTGCGCGTGCGGGTGCGTGCAGGCACCCATTACGCTTTGTAGCTTCTGTTGATGATCGGCTGTCATACCGATAAACTCAAGGAGAGGCCTTCAGTGGTGGGGGAGGCGAGGATGCAGAGAGCACAAAGTCAAGGGGGGGGGGGGGGGGAGGCAGACAGTCAGACAGAGAGGGGGGAAAGAATTAGGTGGACAGTTGGGAGACAGTCAAAGCTGAGAGATAAGATACTTGGATTAGTGGCGAGAGAGCTAGAGAGTGAAAGATGAAGAGGTTAAGATACGGAGAAGGGCAGTTGTGTAATCTCGGGCTTTAGAATGAGTTGGCCGCCGCTGTGGTCAGAGGCGGAGCTCTAAATTGAGATTATAACGGAGGAATTGCGGGAGGAATAGACGGCAATGCGGAGACACTAATAATGACAGAGATAAAGGGGTCCGCGAGCCGAGGATCAAGACGATAGCTGTTTATGAATCTGCACACCGGCTTGATACTTAATCCTCCTTCAAATATCACAAACCGTACACAAGAATCAAACCCGCAGAAACACATAAATAAAAAAACTGCGTTTGTCTCAGATAAAAGTCCTTCTCTCTGCGGCTGCCTTTGTATCAAACCAGTCTCAGAGTTGTAACCTGTAATACTTAGCTCAGTAAACAGCACACTCTACACAGGCTGTTTCAATAATGTATGCAAATTGAATAGAAATGAGGAAAATAGGCTACAGATCCCAAAATAGCAAAACAAATAAGACAGAATAATGAATTTAAATTGTTATGGGTGCACCGCCATAGAGACGATTATTTAAACAATAGAGCAGCCACTTAACACGGAGCGTTCGAGGTCTGACCAATAATGGCTGTTTCAGCCGGAGCTCTTACAATCAATCAATAGACTAATAACCATGGGTATGGAGTTGGGTAAAGCCATATTAGTGAGTTCATTCAGACGATATTAGCAGGAGAGAGGTTAGCCTCCTTTTAAAACTGACTCACAATAAACTTTCAAATTAGATCTTAAAGGGTGCGTGCACACTTCACCTGTTTGGTGTTGTTATAATGAACTCAATTCCTTCTGCTCATTAAGTGCGCTTCATTTGGAAAAAGGCAAGCGTCAGAGTGTCGAACCCTGGTGCAGGCCAAACTACCCAACCGAGACCACCTGAAAAGGTGGAGCGGACTCAGGTGCTGTTCGTTTGTGGATTGGAAGCAAACAAACCAACCGCAGATTTTACGACAGGAGATAAGTGATGACCAGCTGCGGCAGCATCTGCTTTCACCTATTGTGTGCCTGGATGTGTACACGCTCTTGTTACTTATTGGGGACCTTTTCTGACACAAACACTGACCATGTCAGGACCAGCTGTCCTAATGGGGACAAAAGACCGGTCCTAATACAGGATATCATGATATCTGAGGTCCGGGTTAGGTTTAGGGGTAAAGTATGAACAGGGGTTATGTTGTAAGTAAGGGTCAGGCATAAATTGGTTAGGGTTCGGGTGTGTGTGTGTGTGTGTGTGTGTGTGTGTGTGTGTGTGTGTGTGTGTGTGTGTGTGTGTGTGTGTGTGTCATGATGGCATATTGTGCTCCCTTGAGACACCTGCTGTAGCAGCAACTAGAAGCAATTTAGAGTATTTTGCCTGGGGTTTAATTGCCTGTCTGTCTGTCTGTCTGTCTGTCTGTCTGTCTGTCTGTCTGTCTGTCTGGTGTGTGAACTAGGCCAAGTTCCAATATGGGTACAGTCTGAGCAAGGGGGGCAGAGGTAGTACAACGTACTCATGCTGTAATGTAATAACGTCATGAGTTGGAACTTGAACACACTGTTGGCCGTTGCGCCTGCTGTGATCCTATTTGTCTTTTAGTTTTTAGCATGATTTCAAAAGCTTAACCGTATATATATCTGCTGATTGGGAACTGTTCTGGAAACAAAGTTATCGAGCTGTGTAAGCGATGCATATATTTATGTAAATCATTTGGTAACCATGGTAATGTGTATGCATGTCAGCAAGTGAGTGCAGCACTTCCTGCTGCGATCCCACAATAAAACCTGCCAGTATCTTGCTCTTCAAATCAGTTCTTTTCCGTCCCGTCTCTGCCTCTTTGTCATTATTGACGCACATGACTTGCATCTCTTATTTTGACACCTGATACATACACACACACAGACACACACATACTTAAATACACGTTAGAAGCAGTCACTGGGATATCATTTACTCTCATGGGGTCTGATGATGCAGGATCACCGAACCAGCGTATTATTTTTTCCTGTAGTCTGGACCAAATGTACCAAACCACAGGTGTGAAAGCACCCTTAGGCTGGTGTGAAAGCTGTCAGTTACAGTCTGCTGAAGGCTAAAGAACCAAGCTAAGGTCAGTTTCACACCTGTAGCTCAGCTCATTTGGTCTGGACCAAGGAGATAAATTATACGGTACATTGTTCTCTTTCTGATCCAGTTCATGTTCACACTGACAATTTACAAACAAATTGAGAGTTATAAGTGTGGACCAAAGGGTTTTACTCAATCACTGGCACTGCATGGACCCAACTGGGGAAATCAAATTATGGTCACCAACAGCAAGTTATGCTGCCAGATTCAATTTTCTTTATCTGAGTCTTTTTTTTTATCTTCTCTGCACTCAAATAAATAAATGATTATGAGCATCATTGATCTAGACAAACAGTCAGGACAATGAGCAAGTGAAATCCCTGCGCTCACAGTTCAAAATCATTTTGTGTAAGTAGATGCGGCACATCACTTTGGAAGATCAGTACATTAACAGTTCATGATGGGCAGATGGATTTAATGTTAGTTTAGCTTTTGGATTTAAATTTTACTCGGGCTGGATTGAAAGCTGTTAATCAGAATTTGGTGCAACCTCTACAAATGGTCCAACACTTCCTGGAATGGCTGGTTTCAGTAGAGTTCAGTCAGGTGTTTGGGTTGTGAAAGCAAAGCAGACAGAATACAGGATTTTATGATGGGTTTGCAATTTAAACAGAAAAAGTGTTTTGTTTTGATACAAGATTGTTCGATTGTTGTGACGGGGGATCAATCAGAGTGAAAGGGAGTTCATAAACAGGCACGTGAGCCCACCGGTGAACACAGGTGTGCAGAGACTTCGTAGCATTTTTGTCCTTCTCCGTGATGATGCAGTTGTCTTTAGAGAGCCAGTGGAACATAGCCAACATTAGCTTTCCCCTGTTGCAATCTCATAAAAACAAAATGTCACTTTTTGTTACATCTTGTTCAGCAGTATTCATAACACACGGTCAAGTGGCTGTCTCATAATCAGTCATTTCTTGATGACTTTAAGATAAGCGGTTTAGTCCTAGACACTTGTGTCAAGGAGTTGACATTTGTCGCTCTGCTCTTTTGGGGATCTCTTAAATTCCAAGCGGCGACAATGACTCTGCTGAAAGTGCTAATTGCACTTAATAAACACCTAAAATGAACATTAAGTCTGAGTTAAACCAACTGAAGTGAAAATAAAGCACATATTCAAAAAGGGAGGATGTGATGACGGGGGGCGCTGGATGAATATGACTTAACTCTACGATTCGGTACAGTGCTGTCACTCCATTTAACTTCCGAGCTCTTGGTTTTTTGAATCAGTTCATCTTAACTCACATCTTAAAGCCAACTTGAGTTCACGTGTGTACGACAAGAAGCGCCTCCTATTCCTGATGGATGGCCAAACCAGAAAAGGAAGGATGACTGGCATTTGTCATAGATTTCTTCTATCTGTCCATCTCTGAACCTGTCCCCTGTGTGGTGCAAACGGAGAAAAAACTGATCAATACACCCGATCGATAGCTTCAAAGATTTAGTCTAAGCTCTGCTCAGTCCTCGACGGGCTGTCATTCACCGCTGGCTGCCCAGCAGCATCTTATTCCAAAAGGAGACAGATATTCACTTTCTGGCTTTCAACTGTCTGAGGAAAGTAAAGCACTCCCTGTCGTCCATTCTGAAGGATTCTGACAAGAGGCGGCGGTGTGTTTTTGGAGCGCAGAGCATCGCAGCTCTGGATCGAGGGGGGGGGGCTGTGGAGAGACCTGCCTGTGAAAACAGATTCTCGCGAAGGCTACACTCAGGAAATCATCAAACAGCGGTTGGTTGAGGGTCTCTCTTGTTCCGCAGCAGTAAAGGGACGCTGATGATGCGACACCAGGCTGAGCTGATGAATGTGACTTTTGGCTCTGGTTATAGATAGTCCCATTTTGTTCGACACGGGCCGCCTTTCTTCCACTGGCAGCACGCTGAATGGAGGCTTGGCATTTGAAAGGAAGCCGAGAGATTTGCTGGCGGATTAATCCTTTCATTAGGGAAAGTGAGAAGTTAATTGCGGCAACAGCTGCATCTCTCATGTTTACACGACTGACGGTTTAAACGCCGTCCCTTTAAACGGAAAAAAGCAATTATCAATAAATGCGGGGCAATCTTGCCATGATGAATTGAGCTCAAATTAGGCTTTCTTCTCCTCCGCACCGCACATTCGGGGCGCAAACAGCCGTGTTGGCTGGCAGCACGTGGTCTCTTCCAGCGCTGGATTGTCACACAACAAAGATAAAACCCTTGACTTTTCTGCGACGAAGAGTTCCCAGGGAGAGTGATCAAAGATGAGCCGGAGTTGTGACTTCTGGCTGATGAGGAGAGAGGGGAGATGAGGAGAGAGCGCAAAGGAGGCACGGGAGAAGAATGAAGCTGAGGGGGGAAGAAGAGTCGGGTGTGTTGATGCACTGTGGAACAACAACTTCAACGGAATAACAGCTTGCCAGAAAAAAACTAGAAGTCAAATTAAGCCGGCAATTGAGAAACTGAGACAGAGCGGGTTGTCTGGATTCTAAAGCTTCGCTTAAGAAATGAGGACCAAGGAACGCAGGAAATTCAAAGAAAAGCTCAGAGAAAGCTGTTGAAGTAGGGCGGGCATGAGAGGGTGTGAGATGGAAGAGAGGAAAAAGGCAAAAAGTAACCCAATGACTGAAAACAAGGGCAGCGGGGAGTCCGACAGAGAGGGGGGGGGTTGTTTGGAGGAGAAATAACGCAGGGTGAACACAGCGGTGGAGAGAGAGAAGGCTCTGAGGAAAGGCAGGGTAACATTCGCTGTTAGAGCCGATCAATTTCCCGTCCCCTCAATAATAGATGTGACGAGCACGGTGGGCTGTTATCTGTCAGGCTTGACTGACCGAAATACAATCCCCACTGGGAGCCCACACACGCCTGCACACACACACACACACACACGCATTCATGTTCACACACAGTCAAAAAAAAACGTCTGATTTAAACACAAACATACTCCAGCGTAACTTATGAGCCAACCTTGAAGTCCATAGGTGCAAAAGAAACAGAGAATTTAACGCAAAATGGAAATCGTTTGTGTTCCCCCGAGGCCCCCGATGTCATTTCCACGGTCACACACTGGCGCTCTGATGTCACCGACGCTCTCACCCATCAACCGCACCTTCTGTCCATTTCGCCAGCAAAGACATAAAGCGGCCCGCGCCACCGCCGCTCCTCTTCTCACGCCCCGCATCCGTTTAATCTCTCACCCTCCATCTTTCACGCCGCTCAATGTCATGTCACACGCACCTGCCCGGCCCCAAGGCCGTGTGGCACTTTTAACCGCGAGAGCGAGCGGCGGTATCATCGCTCGCGCGCACTAGTATCAGGTTACCTAACAGCTAGCGGGACCGCCATGCAGGCGGCGGGAGGCAGGGATGTGGAAGGAGCCTCAGCGTGACAGAGCTCAACAGGAACAGGCTCTCACTCAGCCCATATCTGTCAGGACCCCCTCTTGTCGCTTTACCCAGATGTGTCACACCAGAACACAAACGCACTCCCCACACATTTGCTTTATCTCCAGCTGTTCCCTTTGTAAGCACGCGTGCGAGAGGGTGGCGGAGGAACATGAAGCTCGTGACTGTGTGATCGGAGGAGTATCGCGGAGGATAGCAGTATCATGAGCATCCTTTTGTCTTTGCTGACATTTGCCATATTGCGTGTGTCACAGCATATCTGCGTCGACGCAGGCAAAGGGAGGGTGACAAAAGTAGAACAGTGGAATACGTTAGCCTGCGCGCGGTGTTGGGACAACACAGGGATGAATCAACAATTGAAAAACATGTCAGCGTCACCCCCTCAAAAGACATCAACGCAGTGAAGAAGTGGAGGAGCAGAGCTGATGCATGTGGGATATTCCGATTCAATATCAGGGTGTGCACCAGGCCAGTCATTCTTGGCAGAGGAAATGATTATTAGGTGTTCAGAGACATTTCAACAGCACAATCGGGAACAAAAAAATTCAATTTGGAAAGTGTTCAGACATAAATGGCAATAAAATTGATGAGCCAATTTGTGGGAGTCAGCTGAACGTCAGCGGCGTAGTCATCTTCACAGTCTGTGATCATGGATGACAAACAGTTGGACAGACGGCACACTGGATGCTGCCACAATGAGAAGCATACCGTGCACAACCGCTGGCAGCGGGTGAGGAAACACCTCTGTCATCAGGCACGCGATAACATGTAATTACTAGTTTAGGATACACCTATGATTTATTTACTCGTGGATAAGGAGAGATGTCAAGCAGCCATAGGAACAGTTTGTTCCTGCTTCGCTATACTGGAATTTGTGCTTGCTGCAGGCTTTCAGATGATGTGTCATTCATGGTTTCTAAAACAGAGGGGAGCCACAAAAGCTGAGTTATACTGGGAGAGGCAGGCCTGGTAATGCAGCGCTTTTTCGATAAAAAATAATAGAGGTATATGTTTGGAGAGGCTGTCTAAAATTGCAATCTAAGTAAAATTTCTTGAAGAGGAACTATAACTAACTAACTATATATAGATATATATATATATATATATACACATAATGCTTGCTGGTAAAAACTGGCCTGAATTGGCATACTTTGATTTGAAAGGCCACAGGGAATACAGTCTCCAATAGCTCACCAATTATCATTTTGGCACAGGGCAAAAAAACACTTTCTGTATTCCTTGGAACCAATCATAGTCATCTTGAGCCCAATTAACCTAGAACGTCACGATGGTGCCCCTGCAAAACACTATTGGGGGCAGTTTTTTTGGCTCATTGGAAGTCAAAGAAAAAGTAACAGTTGCTAGTTGATGCAAGCTTATGCAGTAAGCTACCCGGTTGGGTAACTTGCCATTTTCAGCATGTAGGTTGCAACCTTGGAGGGTGCTGTTGATTCCCGTAGCGTAAGGGGGTTTCGAAAACTGAAATAGGCGCCCAATAGCAAACATTTCAAGGAGGCATTTCTGTGACAGTGGCACCCGATATGATACGAGAGGTGAAGTCATTCTAAATGATCACAGCACTTCTTGGACACGTTCCTTCGAGCCTGGAAGTGAAAGGCGCTGGATGTAATTGAACAGCGTGTTGACTGGGGAGTGGTTCGTTGCAAGCATTAGCTAATGGGTTATCAAATATGTCGTTTTGCCTTCCAAAAAAATTCCCCAGCGTCACTCCACATTTTCACACAGACAGAGGTTTGAACTGTTGAAGATCAGGCTCGCTCATATTCGGGCCGGGAGGAGACACACAGAAATCAAGAGTGTACCTACCCTTTAAACATTCCCTAATGCAATTTGCATTGCGTGACCTTTGCAGCCAGATTAAACATATTATTGGCATGAATTGTGTGGTGATACACAGGCGCGGCCTCCGCTTACAGAAATAGAAGTGTCAGCAACTATTAAGTATTAATTGGGCTGATGGCGGCGTTGAGTAATAACGGTGATATTCAGCCGTTCTGTAGCGCGGCGTGAGCCTCGGCAGCCCCGCACACCCACACAGGTGTGTTCACTTATTGTGTCTGATTAGATTAGAGTGAGGCAGGGCTATGCTGGGATATTGCCGAGGTCACTCAACTCCATATACTTACAGTGCTTAAAGTTGTAAGATGTAATAGGTGCAAACGAAATTAACTAACTAAAACCACTGTGGGCGATGTCCATCAAGCAGCTGTGAGGCCAAACGGCATATTCATTTTGTAATGAAACAGCATGAATAGCGTGCATGAAGAAAACAACACATCAGGGGCAGTGAAATGAGCTAGTGGAGGGAAAAATTAGCCTGAAGACAGACAGAATTACCTCTTCACTGTCATAGGCTTCTTGAGTAAACATAAATATATCCTGCTAATTACATACATACATCACATATGAATGTCACCTGGGTAAACGTCTTAACGTTTTTATTATGAAATGTACAAAAATAAGTTCAAGTTCAAATTAGTTATACATACAGCATGTACATGTGTGTATCTGCTGTACTATGGGTCGACTGGTTATCCACCTGGCTAATATCGGGTCTGATATACTGTCTGGAGAGAATGTTGGGGAAAAAACACCTTTTTTTCTCCAGTTGCCAATCAAATAAACTAATTGTGGCTCTGCTGCAGCATGTAATCTGCAGACTCACTCTTTACTAAAGTTATTAAAACATTTTGAAATATTTGCCTCCAAAATGTTGTGGAGTAGTGGTAAAAAGAAGCAACAACTAAAAAGTAAGGTACCTAAAAATTGTACTTAAGTACAGTACTTGAATAAATGTACTTAGTTACATTCACTGCACTTGACTTAGCATCATGTTCATGTCACTTTCCAACCAAACAAGTGACGTTCAAAGCAGCAGTTAACATTTTTCAAATTGGTCCAACAAATATGTCCATTTAAGACTTTTTGACCATTTTCCTGTCGCTGTCTTTCATGCATGCAGCTAAGGAAAAAGGATGGCCCACATCTTGGTCGGCTGTTTTTCCAGTCAACAGAAACAGACGTCAATGGGCACAACACCAGACCTATTTGAATTGCTGAACAAGCCTGCGATGTGGGCAGCAATTCAGAAGTCTGGAACCAGGCTCAGGAGATGACTGCACTAATTCTGCCTAAAACCTGAGAGGAATCAGGTCTAATCCACTAATTAAATGAAAACACCTGCGTGGGTTTACTGTGAATGAGCGGGGCCTATAATGTAGACAGTGCAGCAATTTAACACGAGGCCTCTGTGCTTCTGTTCATTTATAGACTGTTTGATTTTTGTGTTCACCATAATGCCTTGTTTCCATGTTCAAAATCGCCGAGTCGTGGACATTAAACCAAACTTTTTGTTTTTATGGATGCCAATAAAAGCATCGCAGTTCAAACTGTGCCTGTGTTATTAGTGGATTAATGTGCCTATCTGCGCTCGTCTGTCTGCTCTCACCCTGTGAAAGACTGGCATCCTGCCCGGCATCTTTCCTGCTTTCTGCCCAGAGCATGCTGGGATAGGCTGCGGTGAACTTACGACCCCTGACAGGAATAAGCTGGCATGTTAAATGAATGGTTGTGGCTACGGTGCATTGGTAATTTGATTATGTTTTGCAAAACATAAAACCAGAAAAATACTAGAAGAGATATCATTAAACAATCAATTATACATTCGAATACTAGAAGCTCCTTCAGAATTTCCACTCTTCTTTCATGTACCAGTTCCATTCACACTGGCTTTTATTAATAGTCTTGCAGTATGTATAAAAATAGCTGGAATCAGTGTACAGATACAATATGCTGGGGGGGGTTGGAAGTATTATGATAATAAAAAAGTATCGAGGCATTTCTAGGCCAGGACCAAGAGAGGGAAACTGCTTCCGAAGAATCAAGCATGATCCCCTGTGAGCAGCTCCCTCGCTGTGTAGTAGCCCTGCACCAACCACCAGCAAAAGGCAAAGAAATAAATAATTCCAGTCCATTTCAGAGGAGAAAAGTGACAGGACTGTGCAGAACAAACAACCTTTCTGCCCAACACTGTGTACCACGCAGCGAGGAACCCTCTCCGTCCAAACGGCGCTCTGTCGAGCTTCGAAACATGATTCAGGCATTGTAGCGCTGCGGAGTCCCCGCCATGTAGGCCAAGCCAAAACAGATGTGATGTCAATGCAATAATAAACGAGCTTTGTGTTTGAGTGCGACCATGATAATTAGTCTCAAGACGGTATGTTAGTAGAGAGAAGGCTCATAAAATATAGAGGCCGTTTGGCGTGCGCTCAAGAACAAATCTGTATTCTAAGTGCGTGGGCTGTTACACTAATGTTGTACATAGTTTAAATCTGGCAGAGGCACAGTCAGAAAACTTTGCTTGGAGGAAAGATGCTGACGGTTCCAGGCAGCAGGGTAGAAAAGATTACTGAGTCAGCGCACGTACGTGAGATGCGCACCCTCGCTCAGACACACACAACACACATGCCGACATGCCGCTCGCGAAGAGAAAATTCCTTTTTTGTTGACTCGATTGCACCGTGGGCCCGGGAGACCGCACGCATCCCCCATTCAAGGTTCCTGACAAAATTGGGGTCGCCGCTGAACAGCCCAGCAACTCAAGGTCAGGGAGATGATAATGATGTTTATGAAGTCTAAATCCACAAAATAAGATTCCCTCTGTATCTCCCCGAGTGCCTACCTGCAAAGCAAGCCTCCATTGTGGCCCAGCGTAAAAGGTCTGGTCCGCAATTTGCAGCTGGGGGCTCCGTCACATTGTGCGGCGGAGCCCGCTGAAGGAGCCCGACAGAAAGCCCACATAAACCGAAGAATCAGAGGGCTTATAGTGTCTGTGGGCAGGCAGGTGGAGGAGACACATTCCTTCGGTTTCACGCGGTGAATTATATTATTATTGTCCAAATCCTCGAACAACAGCAGGGATGCAGTGACATTTTGACAACACTAATCACCTCATTCTGAACCTGTTCTGTTTGCTCAGGGAAGCAGAGAAATCTCCAGCGGGGGGGGGAGGCGCTGCAGCAAAGTATAAAGCGTAGGAAAGATCTCTGCTGCCCCGTTGGGTGGTCCAAAAGCTCCTGGTGGGCTCTTTGGTTCAATATGCTAGCCGCTTGCTCAAATTGTTACACGGTGTGTTTTCACAGCTTCTGCTCAAACAAGCCCCGTCTCCTGCCATGACACCCCGTTCTGAGAGACGGCAAATACATCTTGGCCTTCTCCCAAGGAAGCAGCGAGTCAGAAGAGAAAAAAGTAAAGAGACTTTGTATTTCTTTGAACGTTTAAGGCTGTTTTTCCCTCTCGTCTTTTCATTTCTGTTGCATTAATTATGCATATAAAATGAGACTTTTTGATTAGAGCATCAAAAACACAGCAGCGCAGCTTAAGCATGGATTTTTTTTTATTTATTTATTTTTTCTTTTTCCGGATGGGAAACTCGCCAGGCCTAATTGAAGTGTGCTTTAATAGCAATCAAACGCCAGAAAAAGAGAATCGGCGACAGCGAGGGCTGGATCGGCGTCGCTCTGAGCCAACACAGCTGGGCCGCTGCGCTCGTACGCAGCGCCTGAAATTTGGCAGATCAGTGGAGATAATGTAGATAGAAGACTAACGACGAACACACACATTCAGCAGATTACGTGTAATGCCTCAGAAAAGCAGCCGCGTGCATCAGAGTATGACTGGGACTGACCACTGTTAGCGCGCACGCTTCTCTTCACGCGCGTGCTGCTTCGACCCCGGAGCGCTGCTACACACCAAATTACAGTTAAATTCTGCGCTCAGTGCTCCTCGGGGGCCAGGGTATCGATGATTCATTTTGCGTTTTATCAAAGAAACAGGAGTGCCATTAAAAAGAGATCAGTCAGCCACCAGGCTTGAGGAGTCTGCTCCTAATTGGCCATTCATCAAAAAGCCTTCTCGAGTAGATCGGGGCGCTGAAATATCACGCATGACAACCGAACCGCACTACATTAATTACACTACTGATGAACCTCGTGCTCCGCGGCTCACCCCCGCGACTCCAGGGAGGCTCGCACAGATGCACAAACACACACCTGGACGTATGCACGGATCTACAGCACGCGCCCCGAGGAGATCTACAGCTCGGTGCGTCCAATCGAGCTCGGCATCGCGGTGTTTATCAACGCAATTTGACACGGAGATAGGCATGAACAAACATTTCCCTTTTTGCTACTGTATTTTTAGCTTTAAAAAAAAAAACCCAACCCGAGGTGCTGCCATTTCATCTGCTCAACATCATCAGTCAACCTTTAAAAGGAAGCTTTCAACCATCTCACTTCACAGGGTGTCCGGCGTGTTTCTCACAGAGACAGAGCACTGGTTTTTAGAAAAGGTACTGTAGTCACTGTCTCCCGCTCGTCTTTGTTCAGCTTAGCAGCCATCAGGACACACGCAGATGAAGCGTTCCGAGCTCCATCTCTCTCCCCTCGCCACGTGCGGGGAATTCTCCCTTTCATCCATTTCCTGATGCACTCTAACTAGACAGTTTTCGGTCATGTCCCAGAATTATGCGTGCTAGCTCCCCTCACACACACACACACACGCGCGCGCAGACACACGAACAGCTGCACATCCGCTGACAATTCATCCATCTCTGAATCTCTCATTTTCTGGTTTGAGCATTTTGGTGCTTTTTCTCTCTCCCCCACCCCCCCACCCCCCAACCCTTCTGAGCTGCTGGATCAGCCGGGGCCGGGTTCATCACTAAGCAGTTGCCCCAGGGCCAAGAAACAGAGAGGCAACCGCTGTTAGTGTGGTTACTGAGCAACTACGGGGTTAAGACGGGCATAAAGAGAGCCACATGTACACTCGTCTGCATGTGCGCATGCACAGGACTTCCTCCAGGCACAGGGCTGATGAGGAAGGAATCTTCAAAGTAACCGAGTGAAGCCCAGATGGTGTTTGATGTGTGGATAATGATTTAGGTAAGGCTACGCAACACTTTCTCCACATCCGAGCGCAAAAAAGAAAAGCCTGAAACTGTTGTATCGACGCGAGTGTCAAAACCAGAAATTGAGAGCTTTTCAGGGCAAAGGAAATGTAGCTCTGAGGTCTTGAATGCGCAGATTGTTCCTAAAGAAGCCTGTCTGTGTAACCACTTTTCATTCATCAAGTAGCGGGAGCCACATAAGGAGAGGGGAGGGGGGCGGCGGAGGAACCTTGTGGGAATCGAACTCGTGCCCTTGCAGACTCCTGTGCATGTCAGCCTCTGCACAGGAGCTCTGGGCTACGCACTGCAGCTATCAGTTCATCATTGTCGTACAGTAATTCACTATGTAATGTGCCTCTGAGTCCCTAAGACGCAGAGGAGCAGACACACTGTCTACACGGAGCATGCTAAGCCCAGTCAGTGTCCTGTAGGACCGGCTATTTAACACAGGAATAAGCCAATTATCTTCATGGAGTAGGCAAATTTACAATAGGATTTAGTCAATTCCTACAGGACTCCTATGTCAGGGGTGGCAGCTTATACTGTAGGTTTCTTTTCTGTCACGGCCACACACACACACACACACACACACACACACACACACACACACAGATGTCTGCAGCTGATGCGATACAAGCAGCCGTGCAGATGCACATTACCACCAGCCCAAGCAAACACCTACACAGTCACTCTTACCTCGGGCGTGCGCAGCTTCTTTTTTTTTTCCCACAAACACTGGCAGCCGTGATAAAGATGAGCCAAAACTCTGAAGTGATAAATAACACAAAAGGAAAATACTTAGGCTACCTTCTATACAAGCAAATATTTCGACTCAAAAGCAATTGTTCAGAAAAGCAGTTAATTTCCTCAGTATGATAAATTTAATTCCAAAGCGCTGGTTACAGTCATTGGCACCTTTTGTTGCAAAGCTTATTAAAGTCTTGCTAAATTGTGTTAAACCACGGTGAAATTATTTAAGTGGCTGCAGTTAGTGCTTTCAATTTCACATGTGCTCAAGAATTGAGGGACGGAGTAAGTGAAAAGCCAGTGAAAGCCGTCAAATTGAAAACCGTTTCAGCGCCGGCCCCCAAAACTAAGCGCTTCAACGTGACATCTGAACGGAAAAAGTCAGAACGCGACGCATTACGATGTCGGGTTCCATGTGCTAAAGTGCGAACTGTAGCCTCCTCCGTGTCTCTGCAGCTAAGTGAGATTTGACCCCCCTCATGGGTTCCACCTTCATTATCCTTGTGCATAAGTAATGTGAGCTGAGCTGTGTGACTGATATGCCTGTTCTTTGATCTGTTCTTCATTTGTACACCTTCGTCCTCCCACCACCATGACTCATGATTCAAAGGAATGTCAAGAGCGAGCTCGTTTCCTGGGTCTCCTTACAAAACCTCGCCAAAATTCAACATTTCAAAAAAGGTTTGAGCTTAGCTTGAGGTATAAGTATTATAATATCTCCTGTCCCAGTGTAGAGGAGCGAAAGTCAATAAGTCTGACACTATGTATTTGAGTGCTGTCTGGTGGAGGCTTGAAGGGGCTCTGAGGACCTCGATCGCAGACTCGATTTCTCAACCAACGTTAGCTACTGTCGCTCTCTGTTAGCGGAGCGCGGAGAGGCACTCGGGAAAGTCACACCCTTCGGACTGCCGCCGACCCGGGTCCTTCGCAAAGAAACCCACTGTCCAGCGGCGTTAAACAACTTCAACAAGTCAGCCACAAGCCTGTACAGACAACCGAGCGAGACGGTGGAAGGCCTCGCCTTTCACGTCACGTTCCCATTCGCTCACATATGTCCAATAAAAAAAAACGGGTTCACACACGTAATACTTGGGTTTTAAAGCGAAACTCTCGCCAAAAAGCAACCGAGGCTTTATTTGGGATTGAATATGAGTCAAATCTTCGTGTAAAAGCATAATTACGAGGAAAGACGCACTTTTAAGATTTACCGTAGTCTCGGTTTTGGGCACGTTCATTTTAAACGGGAGAGTTAGGGGCAGGACACGCTAGCATCAAAATTGCTATTTTTAGAACACTAAGAAGGCTCGTCAAAACATGAAACTTTGCTCGTAGCATCACCAGGGTCTCTACTCATGAACACGAGCATTGAGAACATTGTTTGTGTACAGAGAGTTTATGAAAAAGAAGGTTTTTGAACTACTCACATTGGCTGCTGCATCTCCTGCACGTTGCTGGACCTGACAGGCAGGAGAGTAATGGTGAACCGGTCCTCAAGCGACCCTGTCAGGTCGCACTCAGGGGTCGACACTTTTTGCCTGCCATGACGGCAACGCGCAGGAGATGCAGCGGCTAACGTGAGAAGTTCAAAAACCTTCTTTTTCATAAACTCTCTGTACACAGACAATGTTCTAAACAAATGAACGTGCCCAAAACCAAGACTACGGTAAATCTTAAAAGTGCCTCTTTCCTCGTAATTATGCTTTTACACGAAGATTTGACTCATATTCAATCCCAAGTAAAGCCTCGGTTGCTTTTTGGCGAGAGTTCTGCTTTAAGCAATGTTGGGGCGGGTTACTTTAAAAATGTAATCAATTATTCATTTAAATAACACTGAAGAGGTCACTGCATTGCATTACAAGCAGCAATCTAACAGCTAGAGGAGATATTTACTGACCATCAACAGCTAACGTCAGCTAGAACCTCACTGACTAAGCTAACTGAAGGCTAGCCAAATGCAGGCAAAGCTAACAGTGGCTAGCTGGTGGCTTGGAGGACACAACATGTCGGTGGAAAAACTCTCGAATTACCTGAAGGCGCATTGTCTTCTATAAAGGCGAACCGTCCACTCACACTGGTCCCCGCGCAAGCTAGCACAGTCAAGATACTGATATCAGCTCTACATCAAACTCCCTGAGAGACTGCTGTAACGTAACTAATTGACATTACTAAATAACAAATTGTTATCCCTTGCAAGTCATGACTGAAAAAACTGCCAGATGCTGGTTTTAAATTCCTTCTTGTCTGCTTATTCAATTTAAATTCAGGGATTCTGGGACTTCACTTATTTACATAGCGTTCTTCCTCCTCATACACTTGATATTTGTGCGCCTGACGCGTGCCAACACTGAAATCTCAGCAATACGATTTGACAGAAACACAAGAAAATGCATTGGGTTGCTATGCCAGGACTCGATCCCTGGCTCAAACTCAACTTTTCATGAAAAAATAACGAGAAAAAGAAAAAAAAAAGATTCATTTTCGCTCACCACTCCAGTACTTCAGCCGGTGGCAGCAAGTCGGCAGCCAACTCACACACACATATACAACCAGCGGTCACGTATGGTTCCCCGTTCTGTCAATGTCTGACTCCGTTGCCCTCTTCCTCTCTCATTTCTACACAGTAGGGTGTAAATGTAAATACACTGGAAATCACACACACACACACATTCAGCCCTGAGCAGCCTCACGTCTTTCTGTGTAATAATGTCTCCAGTGAAGCGAGCGTACACTTTTTTCATCGCAGTCCTCCTTCATCCAACCCATCCAAACAGCCATCCACCACTGAGCTGGGAGTTGCCTCCACCAATCTAGCATCCCACTCTGAAATTCTGTCCACTCCGGCAGTGATACAGACCCCCTGCTGACAGCAGAAAGAGAATGCGCCTCCGTACTTTCTATTCCTCTCGAAGGGAGAAAAATCGAGGAAAATCTGAATAACCTGTGCCCGCGTGTGCGCACGTACGTATTTCTGGAGACTGGAGACGATGATTATGCGTGACTTTTCTAAGTCGCAGACGAAAATGTGCATGCATACGTGCACCCCCACCTGCCCACATTACCACGTGCACACGAGTAAACAGCAATGCCGGTCTGAGAACAATCAGACCGTGACAGACTCTGCAGCACCATCCACAGAGGAAAAACACTGCACCGCTAGACATGGCCATTTTCACTAAATGACCACCCTCCTCCCCTCCCTCCCTCTCTCCCTCCCTCCCTCCATCACATCCCCACAAGGGAGAGAATGGCTCTGCTTCTCGACACAGCACTGCCAAGGCTGGGGTCAGCGCGCCTGGCTCTACCCTCAGTCCGGGGACACGCCGGGGACACGGGAGAGGCCAGGAACACGGCGCTGCACTGAGGGAAGATGGGTAAAAGCGTGAAGGGTGTTCGAGCCAAATCCCGCACTTTCCCTGGGAGACGCCGGCCGTGAAAACCTTTGGCGAATATCCCCCGACTTAAAAAGTCAGCATCAGCAATCATGTGTCGTCACCTCCTTTGATGCGCGATCACCATCAAAGGGCACCGAGGGAAGGAAGAGAGCATCACCCTCCCCGCCGAGATGGAGCTTAACGGGAGCATCACGTATGGGTGAGAAATTGCTCGTCAGTCACTTGCCTTGAGTAGGTAATTGGAGATGATATAGTTGAGATTCAGTGCTGCGCAGAGTCACTTGCGCAGTCACAGGCTTTTCACTCCCACCCCTTCAAAAGTGCTCTGCCGAAGGTTTGATACAGCTCATTCCATTTTCCCTGTGCCTGGAAAGCGAGGGGAGAGTTGTAACAAGCAGGATCTGAGGCGACGTCAGATCATCGGAGGCTCCTCGCTTCCTTTCCCGTTTGAAACAATCGGAAAGGGAATTCTGTCATTATATTATCTCTGCGCGCGAGGGCCCTGGGGAATGTTCACATCTTGAGCACTAAGCATTTATTTCCTTGTTCTCCACGAGGATCCCTGGGAGGCCATGTTGTCTGATCCATTTCAGCGAATTGTCAGCTAATGAATGGTACGCGTCCGTCGGCTGCCGCACATGCCGTCGGAAGAGAAAGGCCCCCATGGGCGCACATCTTGGGGGTTCTCCCATTCTCATTAGGAGGGAATCAAAAGGAAATAGAGGCTCACTGATCGTTTACCATGTTCCCTGTGTGTGTTGCCCACAGGAGGGGGCTGCATGTGAAGCCATTATTTCTCGCCATTGAAGGGTGATCAGGATATTCAGAAGCGCCGCTAACATCTTGGGGGACACGTCGCTGAGTTTGATTGAGGCTTTAAAGAGAGACCGAGTCTCTGGAACATAATTAGTAAGTAATCTGTCTACCTGGCAGAACCTTACAAGACCCTCCTGGCAGGGAAGGCGGCTAGGTTATGTAAGAGTGTTGGGGGGATAATGGTTAAAGAAAATCATCATTCAAGACCTGAATTCACATTCCGTTCCCCGGTGCGTCCTCGAACTCTCAAGTTTCTTTCTTGAGCACACATACGCCCTTTTTTTTTCTTTTTTTTTTTACCGTCCTTGGTGTTTATTCTCTGAGCACACCGCTGTTGTACCACGTTCCCTTCTCTCTCAGTATCCCGCCATCTATCCCGAGCTCCCTCCTCTACTGTCGACCATAATACACAGTAATGTCCGCTAATGGGATCTGGTGTGTCCCCCGCCTGTCACAACTACAGCACCTCTCTTTTCCAGCCTCCATTCTTCAGGCAGTTTTATCGCCAGCATAAGTCACTGACTTACTGCGACCTGTCTGTTCCCGCCGCCGCCCCTCCCTCCCTCCCTCCCCGCTTCCTCCCACTCACCTCTCATTTTCCAGTCTTTTCTTCTAATCTCCCCCCGTGTTCCGCCCCACCCCTACCTCTGTCCACCTTTCATCTACTCCATCTTCCTCCATCTAACAACCCCTCCTCTCCTCCCTTGATGTCTCCTCACCTCTCCCTCTCCCTCTCCCTCTCCCGTCAAATCTCCCAATCGCTCTCTCTCCGCTCCCCATCTGGGTAAACGCAAGAGCTATCTGGTGTAAACAATTACTAACCGAACGCTGACACACAGATTGCCGCTCACTCTCTCTCTCTCTTTCTCTTTTAACCACATTAGAAGAGGAGAGAGTGCGTGCCCAACCACTCGTCGCGCTCGTCCTGTTTTCTGCCCCCCCCCCCCAATTTCCCCCAAAAAACAGAACCTTGCGATGTTGTGGTTGGTTCCCCCCCCCCAAAAAAAAACACAAAAATCACAGTGAAGTGCTCGAGTGGGCAAGAAAGTGTTGGTGGAAGATGCACACAGCTCAAGGATATGCACAAGTCAAACACACACACACAGAGAGATATCATAAGATACACACATAAACAAATAGCCTACAGAGTGACGGCTGATGATTGTACCCATAAACCCAGTGCCACAGTGATGTATAATACATGAGCTTTCCACATACATAAACATGTCTCACACTGATCAGAGCCATTAGAGGCGCTTAGGGTCCGTTCGTGTGTGTGTGTGTGTGTGTGTGTGTGTGTGTGTGTGCCATTCATGTGCTGTGGTTTTGTTTTTTTTGTTTTTTTTATGTATTTACGTTCAACAAGAGGCTATAAGAGCACAGATTTCCCCTGAGAGAATTGACCCAGCTGCAGGGATGACTGTATGAAAAGCCGCCTGTGCGCTCCACAACATCAAGAAATTATATATAGACACGGCAGACCCACTTTTCTTGCTCTTACAAAAATATAGTACACACAGCAGGCTTCAATAATCGATATAACCTGAGGAGGCAGGTCATAAATCTAAGCAAATGTATTTCCCAGAAGGGCCATGGATGCTCTCACACACAAACACAAACATTATTACATATGTGCACGGAGTGAAAACAGAAAAATAAACAAAAAGAAAGAAAAAGAAAAGAAGTGTGCACAAGCGCATCACCGACACCGCTGGATGTGAGGCCAAATACTTATTATCACAGATTTATAGGGTCGCGTAATAAATGGACGCAATTAAGCCGGGGTTCCGAAGCGACTCGCAGCCGATCAACCTCATTAGAGACGCGCCGAACCGCGGAGAAATTGCGCATACGGCCGGCTCGCAGGTAAAATATTTGCCCCGGGGTGTCGGTGCTCGGTGTGTGACAGTCTGCCAGCCGCTGCCCCCCCGCCGTCCTCCAGACAGGACTGCGCACACGCACGCAGTCTGTTAGGAATCGTCTCGCACGCGTAAAAAATAAATAAATAAATAAATAAAAATATCGCGCCGGTCCTGTTTGCGCTGGAAGTGACAGCCCATTCTCCTCACCTTGTCGTTAGAGGAGATAAAACATGGGACTACAAATCTGAGCGGGGTCGATGAAGGGATCAATAAAAGAATCAATCAATGTACACAGCAGCAGATATTAAGGCGCTGGAATTCCCACACATAAAAAAGCACATATGAGCAGAGCGCGCGTCGGCGGACAGGTCCTCAATCTCCCTCACCACGCTCCGAATTAGGACTATTTGGTCAATAATATTTCTTTATTTGTGACAAGTACAACTCGCAGGTCGTTTGACTCGAGGCAGTGGAGGGAGAGACTTTTACAGCGACGGAAATCGCAAAATACGCACGGAGTCGGTCCGCCGCTGGAATAAACCACATGCGTCTGTTTCCCTCAAACAATCCAGAGGAAACCGCCAATTGATATCGAAGTATGTTAAGTGTCACGTACCGTGGTTTCAAGTGAAAAGGACGTCTGGGGGATGCCAAGCGGTGCAGCCGTGCCAAAGAGCGGGCAGCCGGAGAGAGAAGCGATTCCCAAATACCAAGCGGAGGGGAAAACTAGGTCTGATCTTCAGTCAGCCTGACCGCCGAAACAAACACACACTCATCACACACGCACACATTTGACAGGATTATCAGGCTGCAGTCGGATTGACTCTGATTGTACCTCTCAGTGTCGGATGTCGGTGTGATTGTCTCAAGTTTCTTCGTCCGCCGCCCGTTCTGCCCGTCAGCCGGTCACAAAACTGAGTCCAAGAAGGACAAACGCTGTTATCGCGCCT
>CAEMYA010000024.1:2811763-2830436 GCA_903131615.1 Diplodus sargus
TCTCTCTCTCTCTCTCTCTCTCTCTCTCTCTCTCTCCCTCCCTCTCTTCAATAATACCGTGACTCTTGAAAATCTCTCCTCTCACTGCCTCTCATTTCCCGGGTTTTTGTCTCTTTTTACCCTCTCCCCCGATCTCTCCGTCCCGGCTCTCCGTCGGAAGTGATTATTCTTGGTGTCCTGCCCATCATCACTCATAATCACCACCACCACCACCCCCTCCACCTCCATCTCCACCACCACCATCATCATAATCATCATCGCCATCATCACCACCACCACCACCATCAGTAACATTATCATCATCATCATCATGGCATCCAAAAATCAATACGCCTTCCAATTACCATAATATTCTTGTGGTATGGTGTCCTGTGTGCTGTGTGGGCATCTCGTCAGTGTTTCCACAATAAATCTATGAATGTGACTTTCGTTGTGACTGGAGTGTCTTTATAACAGCGGAAAAGTTCATCAGGACTCTCCAATAAGGCGCCTTCATAAGGGGTTCATATGCTTTCATTAATGGTTAAAGGTGCAGTATGTAGTTTTGGGGCAGAGATTTTAATCAGAAGAAAAAAAAAAGAAAAAAAAAACCTTTATGGATCGATCGTCTTTATGCTTAAACCAACTTAATAAACAATCTCTCTGTGTTTTCATGACTGAATAAATGGAATAAACAGACTGACCTTAAAGGACAACACAATTTCACACTGTGGTACTTTGTTTATATGTGGCGGACCCTGCCACCTTTCTTGCTTCAAGCAGTGTTCTGAGGACCTCATTTTCAGCATGCTTGGTGATTCAGTTATGGAAAAAAAAAATGTTTACCTCATTAATATTGTAGGTCACCGGTTCTTGGGAATTGAACTATTACAGTTTTTCTCAGTAAGAGATCTAAAGTCATGTGTTGAGAGATCAGGGTCTCAGCAATCATGCAATATTTTGGTGCAACCTCCAGGGTTTGTACTTTTTGGAGAAAATACACTTTTTTTCCTGTCATTACTTAATGCCAACACCAATCAAGCCTAATCCAATATCATAAAACAAAAAATTATAGAAAAGATAAAACATATTTCAATCCACTACATTCCGGTTTTTATTAAGATCCACATCACATTGTACTCACTCATAGAAACCAGCCACATACACTATGTTGTCAAAGTATTCACTCACCCATCCAAATAATTGAAATCAGGTGTTCCAATCATTTCCATGGCCACAGGTGTATAAAAGCAGTCACCTAGGCATGCAGACTGTTTCTACAAACATTTGTGAAGGAATGGGTCTCTCTCAGGAGCTCAGTGAATTCCAGTGTGGTGCTGTGATCGGATCCCACCTGTGCAACAAGTCCAGTCCTGAAATTTCCTCGCTCCTAAATATTCCACAGTTAACTGTCAGTGGTATTATAACAAAGTGGAGCCACGAAGTGGTAGGCCAGGTAAAATGTCGGAGCGGGGTCAGCGGATGCTGAGGCGCAGAGTGCGTAGACGTCACCAACTTTCTGCAGAGTCAGTCACTACAGCCCTCCAAACTTCATGTGGCCAAGCCATACGTCAGAGAGTGCAATGCAAAGTGTCGGATGCAGTGGTGTAAAGCACGCTGCGCTCTCTGTAGTGACGAATCGCACTTCTCCATCTGGCAATCTGATGGAGGAGTCTGGATTTGGCGGTGGCCAGGAGAACGGTACTTGTCTGACTGCATTGTGCCAGTGTAAAGTTTGGTGGAGGGGGGATTATGGTATGGGGTTGTTTTTCAGGAGCTGGGCTTGAGCCCTTAGTTCCAGTGAAAGGAACTCTGAATGCTTCAGCACACCAAGAGATGTTGGACAATTCCAGCTCCCAACTTTGTGGGAACAGTTTGGGGATGGCCCCTTCCTGTTCCAACATGACTGTGCACCAGTGCACAAAGCAAGGTCCATAAAGACATGATGAGAGAGTTTGGTGTGGATGAACTTGATTGGCCTGCACAGAGTCGTGACCTCAATCTGACAAAACACCTTTGGGATGAATTAGAGCGGAGACTGAGAGCCAGTCCAACATCAGTGAATGACCTCACACATGCGTTTCTGGAAGAAAGGTCAAAAATCCCCATAAACACTCCGAAACCTTGTGGAAAGCCTTCCCAGAAGAGTTGAAGCTGTTATAGCTGCAAAGGGTGGACTGACATCATATTAAACCCTATGGATTAAGAATGGGATGTCACTTAAATTCATATGCAAGTCAAGGCATGTGAGCGACTACTTTTGGCAATATAGTGTAGCTGAAAAACACACTTTTGGGGTTATTTTCCCAAGAGGGATTATTCAAATTTCCTTAAAACCTTTGTATGTGAAAGTTTTGATATTCATTTAATATACAAATACTAAAATTCAAAGATGTGATATTACTTTTTCCTCTTTTATGATTAACTACTATATATACCGTACTTTTTCTGGTTTATTTTTTGTTACTACTGAAGCAAAACATTTGCTGTATTCATTAAATTACGAATATGTATATAAATTGACAATTGGCCATGTCTCTGTCACATAGTGGTAGCTAAGTTTTGAAATGTATACATTTAAAATTGGCGAAACAATGGCGGTTAACGTCTGTGTTACACTCGCCATCAGAAATCCACAGAGGAAGAGAAACTACGTCATCTGTGGGGTGCTGCAAAATTGGCTTTTTTTTTATTGAAAGAGCACCAACAAATAGGAACACAAATAAAAAACAGCCTAGTTAACTATATCGTAGCAATGATTGCATATGTAAAAGCCCCACAATTTTCTGGCGAAACCTGCAATGATCTTCATAAAACTAACAAACTAAAGACCACAGATATTCACTGAGCAATTGCAAGTGCATCATCCCGATCAACCTGCCATCAAAACACATTTTTATGTAATACTTATCTTAAAATATTGCATTTTTCACTGGAAATTAAAGGAATGGCAACTACATTTTTTGTTCTTGTAGCCAGAAAGTTTACGGTCACGTGACGTGGACGCAGGCAGTACAAACAAATGTAGACATCTCACAGTCTAAGAGGCATTATTGTGAAACTACTACATTTTGCCCTGTGGACCTACATAGCTATTATACATGCAAATGTGTGTTGAGGAACAGATTGTAAACAAATTCATTTAAAACAAAAAAAAAAGCCAATCTGACGGTGGTGACTCAGACCTGACGGTGTTGACATGGACCTGTTGGAGGTGACTGAGGCCTGATTACAGCACACAATTCAAATGGTGTCGCCACTCAAGTCAATGTTGCATTGATTAATAACTTAACATAATAGTTTGGTGCTACAAAGAACCATTTTCAGGCACATTTTAACCTATTGTAATTATTAACAACATTTGACGGATCAGTGAATCCTTTAATGCTCTGAATCCATTCAAGATGAGGACTCTTTAAATTTTAACATGTTGGTTTATTCATGATTTATAAAGGATTTTAATCATTACTCTTGTCAGAGTGCCTCTGAATCCTTCAGACAAAAACCATAGACTTCCATCATAAGCTGGACAGTCAGTGTTTTTCATTTACATTTGAGTACTTTGATATTACATTTTCGAATGAGAGTTGCAAAAGTGCATGGGCATGTTTTGACCCATGAGTACTGAGTATGTCGACGTGCTGACGGCTTTACTGCTGATGTGATTCCTGCATAAGATAGCGTCAAGTTTAATTTCTGGTTTGCTCTTTTTGCCTGTGCTTTTCATTTTGTTTTAACCATGTTTTACATTCTGCTCTATCATCTGGAGTATGTCCTATACATTTGAAATGATTTTTTCATTATTTTTTTTTTAATCAAATTTAAATGTTATTCTCTTCTTTTGGGACAGTTTGTTTTGTGAATACTGAGCTGACCTTTGATCATATAAATAACAAATATCAAAACAAACACATTAAACTTGCACTGAAGACCCACAGATGATCAAGCATGATTATTTCAAACAAGACAATGTTATTCATGTTCAGCAGAATCGGCACTTTTCTTCATGGGACAAGCTTTTGCCGAAGTCTCAAGAATAAGTGAAATATGAATGTTAAGCAAATGCTTCATAGATCAGTTATAAGATGCTGATAAAATAAGACATACAATAAACAGCTTTGGTTATGTATTGTAACTACTGCCTCATCTAATGGCTGATAAATGATATTCTACTACTGATTTGTTATAAGGGTTAATGAGATAAGAAGCCCATTGTTAAGTTGTGGGTTGCCAGGTTCATTAGAATAAATATGTGTGTCGTATCTTCTCAATTGCTAAAAGCTTATATGCTGAGAATAATTAAATGCTCTGTTAACATTGATTTTGACATATTAAGAGACAATAAATATAAATAAATAAAAATGAATAAATAAATACCCCAAAAAGGTACCAAATGCTCTGTTTTAAGATTTTCTGTAATATCATAACTGTTCCTATACTTACAGTTTATTGATATACATATTGTAGTGATCAGATACTGACCATCTTTTTAAAACAAGTACTAATAATTATACTTTCTGGCAATTCACTTAATGGAACTTAACTGAGCTATAAATCATTAGCAAATCATTTATTAACCATTCATTAAGCAACAACTTTAAAATGATAGGCTTTTTACAAAGGGGGTTGAAAGCTGTTTAAAAAAACGTTTTTATAAAATTGTCCTTTAGTTAAGTGGTTCCCAAACTTTTTCTGCACGGCCCCGCAGCAGATAACAACATCTTCAGCCCCACGTTTTAGATGTTTCCCTGCCCCAACACTCCTGATTCAAATGATCCGCTCGTCATCGAGCTCTGCCGAAGCCTGACAGCCTGATAACGAGCCATTCATTTGAATCAGGTGTGCTGGAGGAGGGAAGCATCTAAAACAAGTGGCGGAAAACGCTGTCCCACTGAATTTATGACAAACAACGTCATTATCAGTGATGCAGGACTGTAACTTCAGTGTGACACCTTACTGAAAAAACAAAATAAGGAACAAGTCATGCATTATGCTTCTTGTTTCTTGAACTTTTATCCTCTTACAGTCTGTTATCATTATATAGAGTGCTCCAGGATTGAGTCCTTGAATCTGGAAATACCATCCAGTTCCGTCATCTCAAAGTCAATGTTTGCCTGTTTTTTTATTTTGAAGGAGAACCTTAATATTATCTCATATAATCATACAATGTGCATTTATTCCCGGAGTTGCAGTGCAGCGTCAGGGAACCAACTCCATATCTTAGCCATTGCTTTACTTCAGGGCACTGTCCAGAGAATGAACCTCATGTACATGCTGTGATGGCGGAGGAAGGCACTGGTTAAAAGATTTTGACTCTACGGAATAAAATGCGTCAGTTATTACCCCATGTTGGAAATATACATCGGTTATGTGTCTTAGGAAATGAGACATTAGAGTTTTTTAGTTTAGATTAGTGTCTGCCACAGAGGTTGTTTTCTGCAATAATCCAAAATATCCCATTGTCTTTTTGTCGAGTAAACAAGGGTGATGCTAATTTCAGGGTTAGCCTGCAGAAATCACATCATCTCTGCTGCACCCTATTACCACAGTATCTAAAGGTACGCTGTGGGGTTTCATGTTAGTAATAGGGCAGTAGCCAATGTTTTTAGATCGGCGGCGTCCTGTTTTCAATGCATCCTGCACACACACGCACAAGGACACGCGAGCTTGCGGGTGTAGCTGTACAGACACTGAAGTAAACAATGCATTTTAGATATCTTAACACACGTTCCTCCGCACCGAAAAATCACACTTTTTTTTCCCGAGCCTGTTACTGAACAGTGATCTTGCCCTTTTTGAATCATTACAGATCTTTTTCAGCAAGGCCACTGTCATCATCATTAACACCGTCATTATCAACACTGAGCCATCACCTGATTACAGGGCGATGATAACATTATTATACTCGTGTTAATCAGACCGTCTTCATCATCGTCGTGGTCCTATTTCAAAAAGCTATTACCTCCATCCTTATCACTTAAGAGCAAATTATACCTCGCCATCTCCACACACATACCCAGACACTTGCGCACACGCATCCACATTTCATTAGGCTGCTATATCCTCCTTAGTCATTACACATGCTGCAAGTCCCCTATCTTCAGTCTACAGTGTACTTGTAGATTGACTCCACCAGAAGCCCTTTGAAGAATAGAGGGTGGGGGTGGGGGGGTCTATGTGTGACCATTGGAATAGTAAAAGAGAAAGACTGCTTCTTCTTTATTATAGAAACACAGTAGAACAGGGCCAGGCAGACGACAGAGCATGAAAGGACTGATTTATCCACCAGGGAGGGACTGTGTGTGTGTGTGTGTGTGTGTGTGTGTGTGTGTGTGTGTGTGTGTGTGTGTGTGTGTGTGTGTGTGTGTGTGTGTGTGTGTGTGTGTGTGTGTGTGTGTGTGTGTGCATGTCTGTCTGTCTGTCTATCTGTGTGTGTCTGTGTGAAGAAGAGAGGAAGGGAGGATGAGAGAAATAAAAGAGAGGGAGCTGTGTGTTCTCGCCTGTTTTGCTCTCTTTATTATTGAACGACAGCGCCGGCGTGTACATTATTAAATTCAACGCACACATCTGTGTGATACTTCATGTGGGCTTTGAATCCTTCTTCCTCCTCTCTTACCCCGGCCAGGGAGCCCGTCTGCCTGGATGTGCTCACTTTGCTGCAGCCCGGAGAGTCAGTTTTGCCATACATGTGTTTGGCAGGCGAAGACAGTTGGCCAGGCTATCACAACCGGGCTGGATGTACTGTACACAGCACCAGAAAATACGCTTTCAGGCCGTTAGGCTCTGGGTAAAGAGACAACTTGTGCCACAACAAGCCCGAGCGTTTACCGTGGTGCAAATTCAGCCTGTGAGTCAGGCCAGTTGTTTTTCCTCTCTAAACTGTTTATGATTTAGCGAACCATGAGTTGTTCAGATTAAAAGGGTCAGTTCACCCAAAGTCCAAAAACATTTTATCTCACTGACCCCATGTGGAATCTTGCCATTCGGATAGTCTTTCTTGCCAAGATTCTGAGTCACACATCTGTGATTTCTGCCACAGCCCAAATGCAGTGGATGTGAAATTTAGTTTATGGTGCACACCACCATGACAAATGACATTTGAAAAATGTAGCACTCTTTCCAGAAACACTGGTGGAGTGCGATATGTTCTGGATAATCCACAGACCTCACTGTGACGGGTTTTAATAGCAACTCTAGCAGTGTGGACCCTGGGGATGTCAGTGTCAGTCTATGAGTCCACCACTCTAGTCCAGGCTGCAGTGTCTCAACTATTCCATGGATTGGCATGAAATTGGGGACAGACATTTATGTTCCCCAGAGGATGGACCCCTATGATTTTTAGTGATTTATCCTCTCGTTTCACCATGAGGCTTATTATCCAAAGTGCAATATCTTGACAAATATTGGATGGATTGCCGTTAAATGTGCTACAGATACTCCTGATCCCCAGAGACTGCATGCTAATGACTGTGGTGATCTCCTGACTTTTCCTTTCGAGCAAAGAGCAAGTCAGAGTTTTAACCTAATTTCCACGACACAGCTGGACATCTTAGGTGGACTGGCACAAAATGTTGTATAGACATTCATAATATATTCTCTTACTTTACCTCTAGTCACTCATAGATACAAATAATGCTCAGAACAGCACCAAACTTCAGCAACAGTACAAATAGGGTCCCAGCACATAGTTCGAGGCATCAAACAACTGCTAGCTACACTCAACACAGTACAGCTCATCACTCTCCTGCAGCAGCTTGCTCGTTGTGGGGAAGGTCTGACGAGTCGATTACCGAGGGCAGTTAGTAATTCCGTTCTTTTCTCTGTCAGCTCTCGATAATAACTGTTATAAACTGGTAGGCAAGACACATATGGACTTTGATTGCATTTCCATGGAGTAATAATCATACATTTTCATCCTTGAGCTGCGGAACTCTACTGCACTCGGTAATCTCTGTGTTCTCTTTTCAATAGAAATCCGGCAAAGCTAGCAGATGTTTGATGCCTCTAACTATGTGCTGGGACCCTGTTTGTACTGTTGCTGAAGTGAGTGGCTTTTTGATGGCGGTTTCTTGGTTGGAGGCATAGACTGCAGCGTACTGTTATCGTGCAGTCTTTTGTGAGGTTGCTAAAACTACGTAAGATAGCGGTCGGAAAACTTGATCTCTCGAGGGAGGGGGTCTTACTCAGTGTCACGGTGTGTTAGACCATGGATTACATTTACACCGGAATATCCCTTTAAGTCATAGCGTTTTGTCTCGTTATCTTTGTTGTCTTGCCTCTGTATATCCATAGACATTAACTCTAGTCATACGTAATAACAGGCTTATTTTATGCTTATCAAAAACAAACGATTACAATTCATTACCACCTGTCTGCCAAAGTCATTTTCCTACAGGAAAGACCTACCTGCAAATGTAAAAGCTTCCATTAACTGGGAGAGGGATGAATAATTTGGTGACCTGTTAATCGGTGTAAGGGTTACAAAAATGATGATTTAAAGGCAGAATGAATGTTCATTTGAAAATAAAAATATCAGCGTCTGTATCTGCAGAGACTTCGCCCTGTGCCTGTATTTTCTTATTTGGCTGCGCTCAGGATATGTCTGGGCGTCAACCTCTGGGCAGACGGTGTGTACCCCCCGAGCCAATATCAGCAAGAAGGTTATAAAGCAAGACTGTATCAAAATGTAGCAACCAGGTGCCAGATCGATTAAGCAGGCATCCAAGAGGAAGCTATGAAAAAAGGAGGAGCCTGGGAGCAGGGGCCAACTTTAAATGTTGTGTTCACAGACCACAACTGATAAATGCTACTCATTCTACTTTGAATGACACTGTCTGAAATAACTATTTGGTGAGTCTGATCAGACCAGAAAAGCTGTCAAAGGAAGCCGGTGTGACGTTTACATCTTAATTGCACTGTTTCCAGTGTCAGTCTGCCCACAGCTCAGTGCTAAGCTAATCTTTAACCCCATCGGGAGCTAAAACAACCATGAAAGTCAAACAAACCTTCACACATGCGCACTTGATTTATTCCCTGCCCTCTCAATCCCATGACTCCTCCCGGACACTTCATTTTCGTGCGCGCCCGCGAGTGCGTATGTGCAGTGTATACACGCGCAGGCTTGACAGCATGTGTGTGTTTTTGAAGGCCACTGTCATGTGCTGGGGGAGTGGGGAGGAGGGGGCGCTCCCTGCAGCAGCCAAGGAGCTTTGATCCCAGTATATCTTCCAGCCATCTATCAGTATATGAGATCCGCGGGGAACAGAGAGACAGGCCGCGCTGGCAGATGCACAGCGCATACAGAAAGACAAGTGACGGTATGTAGAGTGGCAGGAAGAAAGCGCAGCTACGGGCTCATCAGATTGGCAAGCAGGTGGGCAAATAGAAAAGTGTGCGCGCTGCAACAGGAACATGCAGCTTTCGCTCCACAGACAGACGTACACAAGGACGGACAGGCAGAGTGACAGATAGCATGAGGGCAACAGACGGCTGGACAGATGCATGATGGTGCTGCAGATCTAGGGTAAGACACCGGGCCAGGTATAGCGTCTAATAGCGCGGCAGTCAGACAGACACGGACAGCTGCCACATGCTATAGTCCAAGCCGAGCGGAGACGGACAGATGCCCTTCTCTCGGTTGGAAAGATGCCGCACCTCTGCGCTCAAACACACAAACACCCACGCAGGCGAACTGCTCCGCTCGTCCTCCTCCCTTCTCCACCTGTCTGCTCCTCGCTGTCAGGGAGCCAGACAGGAGGTGATGTTTGTTCCCTCAGGCACTGTCATCTTCTCTTTTTCTCCCCTCCTCGCTCATGTCTCCTTCCCTCTCCTTCCCTTTGCTTTTCCCCTCCTTCCCTTTAATTTCTGTCTCTGTCTGGCATTTACCATTTAAAGCGCTGCCCCCAAAATAACAGCATGGACGGACAGCGCCGGATGGGTCGTATGTTCGTGTGTCTGTCTGTGGCGAGAGTCCAGGCATGAATATGACGAGGCTTTGTGCCAGAGAGGGTGCATGATGGATTGTGCGAATGCAAATGACCATATACGGAGGCATTGTTATTTAGCTTTTATTTCTGCGTCTTTTTTTTTTTCTCTCTGTCACTCATCCAACTGGCAAAGCCTCTCTGAGCAAATGATATCAGCCTTCGAGCGGCTGTGGACAATCAGTGAAAGGAAGATCCGGATTGAGAAGATAAGAAGGGAAGAAGGAGGTGTAGGTGAAGATGGCGCTCTGCAAACGCTAAATATGGACATCGTCCTTCACAAAGGCCCCTTGGAAAATATTCATAGAATAGCATTACAGTGTCTCTGATATAGCAGGTTTTAACACTCCAGCTGGTCACATTTGCATATAGTAGGATTGTTGAGTCCAACTGGCAAGTGTGCTTTTCTGCTTGAAAGCAAGCATTCACATACCTTAAAAGATTATGCACAGAGACTTTGTATGCATAGAATGTAACTCAAAATTGTCTTAGTTAGAGCTCACACAATGTCCTAGCAGCAACATTTGACATTTAAAACAGTGATAGCGACGTTGAGTGCCGGCACGGAGTGCGAGGTCTCCTACCTTTGTAATTTTCTCATCAGTTTTGAGAAAGAGCAAGAAAAGAGGAAAGATGTGATAACGTTTTGGTTTTGCTTCAGAGCTCGAACATGCATTAACTGATTTTATAAGTAAAACAAGGTGAAAACACAACAGTGAAATATTATCCCTAAATAAAGTTGTGGCTAACGCAACACATCCTCACACCTAAACTAACAGTTAGGTTCCCAAAACAATATTACCCGTACCAGCGACAAGCATACCGGACCAGTGCAAGTTGGTCAGGTTTAGGCACTAAAAACTACTTTGTTGGATTGGGACACTAAAACTACTTGGTTGGGTTAAGACACTAAAACCACTTGGTTGGGGGAAGGCACTAGAAATACTAGGTTGGGTTTAGGCACAAAAACGTCTCTGTTGGATTTGGACATTAAACCTACTTTGTTGGGTTTAGGCACTTGAAATACTTAGTTAGGTTGAGGTACAAAAGTACTTGGTTAGGGTTCAAATATATAAAAGAACAATATATAAAATGTTACTTGTTTTAAATTCAGTTACGATGTGCCAATGTTACGTATGTTACTTAAGTCACATTACATACATAACATAACATAACAAATCATAACGAGAACATAAGTGGATTAAAATAACTCATGGTTGACTGTGTGTGGTTTCACGCTGGACACAAACAGTGGTCTCCTGTGCATGTCTTTCCCGTCCTGCTCACCTCCTTACTGCAGTCTTTTTTGCTCAATATAGAACTAACCACATTTCCTCCTTTGCTGCCATAATGATTGCTACAGTCATTAGAGGTCACCACCTTGCGAAACATGTCAGTATGGGTCATAATAAGCTGCTTTCACCTTCGACCTACAGTATTTGGTTGTTTTCCTGATGAGGCTGGCAAGTTGGAAAACAATAGCTTATTTAACCATCAAGAAGACGTGGAGAATTATTAGGAATTATTTTGCGTCGTATCTGGTCATCTGGCATACAGTATGTCCAACATTCATCCTCTTTTTAGCTGTTTTCTGGTATCCTGATTTGGCAGTCAGAGGGAGCATTGGCGAGGTCTGTGAGAGTGAACCATAACAGCCAAGTTGCAAACTGTAAAAATCAAACTGATGAGCTAGAACATGTCGATCCGAGGGGAACTGCAGAGCCTGTTGATAACATGTTGATATGATTCTGATCATTCTGACTGACCCCCTTCACAGTAAATGCAGTTATTTTTGTGTCACTATGAAAATATTGATTAGTGCAGCTTTAAAGAATGTTGGCTTTTCATCAGCCTAGAACCAGAGCCAAAATGGAGCCAGCCGTCAAAATCCAACCCGAGCAGTTGCATTAATACACTGATGTTCAAATGAATTATATCACCTGTAACATTAATGTTTTCCTTGCTTTCACAAACAGATAAAAGCATATAGGTCAGACACCGAATGCATTATTTACATTTCAAATAGTTTTAGAACCAGCAAAAAGAATAATTGAATAATTAATACTTTCATTTAGTCGAAGTCAGATTGTTGCATGACAAGAATACTGAGATAATACAAATACCCCCCTGGTTTTGGGTTTGTTTTCTAGTCCAGACAAGTGCGCACATACCAGCACAGTTTAATTGATCTCTAAATGTTTAAGGAACCCGTTTTTCTTTGGGCCCTCTGTGATCTACTCATTGATTAAACTAAATAGGTTAAAACTGTGCTTTGCCAGTCTTTAGTGTACCCAGGTGCTGTCATATTACCCAACTCTAACAGTGCTGTCCTTAAACGGTTAATTTTTGCAGAAGACGTTGTAAGAAGAGCTTTGATTGTGTACTCAAAACTGAAACAGCAATCTATTGAAAGCGGCGCAGATTTTTATTCTCGGCTTCCAATTTCTTCTAAGCTCGAGGACACTGACTGATTCACAGCCAGTCGTGCTCTAGACCCTTCTGTCCTCTGGAAGTTTCCTGTCCTCGAGCTGAAGAAGCACCTGATTCAGCTGCACATTGCTGGAAGATGCACAGAGAACCGCGTTTCAGCTGGATTTCTTCACGACTGCAAGGACAAGTCCTCATCTCTGCTGCTCTCCTCTGCTGCATGATTAAGGAGGAAATGTCCTGTTTTGTGCAAAGCAGTGCTAACACTGATGCAAAATCGGAGACTCTGACATAAACTGAAGAAGACTGCACAAAAATTATATTCCCGCACTCCCTTTTTAGAGGCATTTTTCAGCCATTGGAGCAATCTACTCAGTTTCTCACCAGAGACTTTGAAAAAGAAAGAAATGAGATTCTTTTGGCACTCTGTCACTCTCTCCGGATGCCGGAGAGTGAAATGTATTTCACATGGCCCGAGGATGAACAAAACACCTTTTTTTGGCACAGATGGCAAAGAATTCCACCAGAAAAAGGAACAGATTTTGAACATATGCTCCTCAGATCTAATGCTTCTGACCGATGAAAAGAAAAAAATCGAATCAAGAAACGTGAAGAAGTCCTGACGGACAAGGTCAATCAGGAAACTTCTGATTAAATCACAAATAAGCTCTCTGACTAAGGAGAAGATATGAGAAAGACAGAAAAGACTTTCCCAAAGTGACATACCCATGGTTTTTCATCAAAGGGGAGAGACCCGGACAAAATGAACACTTCCTTTTTGACGATCCGCCAGAAGAAACCAAAGAAGACGCTGCTGGGTACGAGAGGACCGACCATCGTCCGCTGTGATTAACATCTCTCTCTTAAGATGAAATATCTCTGCTGCATGCTTAAGGCTCCCAGCTTTTTCCCAACTAACAATATTGACCTATTTAATCTAAAAAAGTTGAAGCAACCTCTGCATCTTAAACACTTGCTCTACCAGTTCATCTCTCCCATAAAGCCGTGTGGTTATTATGGACTCTGATGCTGACAACAAGCAACCCCCTCTCGACAGAATTCTATGTTCTTGCCTTTATTCAAGTGAGAATCTCACCATGCTTATCAGCAGCAAATTAGTGGGAAAAGATTTATGAAGCAGTTTTCACATGCTGTTAAAAGGGAAGCTACATAAATATGAATTAAAAGCTCTGAGCGATCTAGGTAAAGGTTAGAGCATTGAAAGTGCTATCACACCTCTGATGTCAAACCCCACTGACAACTAATGAGCATATTTACTCATTAGGGGTTGGATACTTTCTGCTGGTTGAGTTTCCTGTTTTTTTAGGCCCTGCAAAAAGTACATACATCCACTGTCAATCCCCTCCTGATCCCGGCTGGGGCACGTACTGGTATCCTCACTGTGTCTCCGTCGCAATGTGTTGACCTGCTCACCCTTCTTTCCACGGTGACACTGTTGATACAATATGAACAAGCTGATATCCTGGTAACTTTTGATGTGCAGAGCATGTAGACATGCATATCCCATGAAATCACTCTGGATGCTCGCACCCCTTAACAAACGTCCAGAGGGGAAATTGCCTCCTAATGAATTCCAACTTAAAGTGTCAGAGATGGTTCTCTCCATTAATTATTCACGGTTATATCTTACTTAAAGGAGACCTCTTATGCTTTTGCTTTTTTTGTTTTTTTTCCATTTCCCACAGTGTTTTACGCATATAGGTTCTTGTGCATGTGAAAGGTCTGGAAAGCTCCTCGCTCCCACAGAAATCACTGTTCCCCTCGTGCCTCAAATGCCTCGGGCAGCCTTTAATTCCGTGACGTCTTGATGTCACCGGGTCACGTTTGCATAATTTATGACTATTTTCACAGTAGAAGTGAAGCTAACCAGAAGCTGAAAACACGACAGAGCCAACCGGAGACACGGTGATTGGTGCTGGCTCAGGCGTGTGTGAGCTGACCAATCAGAAAAGACTGGGTATTCAGGCGAGGGGCTAAAAAAAGAGTGCTGGGGAATACATTGCCACTGCACTGGACAGTATGAGAACACTAAACTAAAAAGCACTACAGCATGTAAACCTATTCTGTTAATGTAACTCAAAAAAGACACATTAATGATATCGTTGTCATATTAAGAGGTGACTGAAGAAAGCTGTCTGATTTTCTGAAGTATAACAATTTTACTGCGAAACATCTTTCTTTTAATTTAGATTACAATCCAAACCATAAAGCACAAACACATGTCTAAAGGCTGAAAGCAAGCATCCAGAACAACACCTTCTAATTTCTTGAGATTGCATGAAAACCGCAGTACTGTCACCGATTCCTGAAATGAAAGATCGTTTTCAGCAGAAGGGTTACGCTTAGGGATGTCCCGAGCCGACGTGCAGGATCAGGATCGGGGGCCGATATGGGCATTTCTCCACTGATTGGCAATTTCGAACGTGGACCCAAACCCCATTTGTTTGTTTTTTTTTACGTCAAAGCACAATTTGTGGCAGAATGCAGATGCGTGCGTAACGTTACTCTGGCATACCTGTGGATAAAATGTGTTCAATTACGACATGTAACATCTGAAATACGACCATTTCGCGAGGGGGGAAACAAAGGAGCTGCATTTAATACTACAAATTTGATACGGCAAATAAAAGCAACACACACTTGCAGTTACTTCAATCAAAAGGAAATTGAAATATTCTCAAGACAGCGACATGGTCAAAAATATTACAGAGAAGGTAACTGAATTCAATTCTCTGGATAACCAGCTCATCTCCGTAGTAGAGGATCAGGGTTCTCTTTATCAACTGGAGTTTTTGAATCCCCGGTGTGCCCTACCATCTCTGCATTACATTACACTGACTCCACTCTTGAGTTACAACGTGCCGGTTATGCGCACTAGTTTCGCGGGTCTCTTACAGCAGAGCATGTAAAACAGGTAACCGAGGAGATGCTGAACCCGTGTGATATAGACAGGCAACGGGTCGATGTCATTTTAAGTGACAACCTAAGGAATATGTAAAAAGAAATGGATGATATGGAGGTAGCAAGCGTGGGCTGCGTCTCACACACTTCTACACTTCAGCTACTGTACACGAGGGTCTGCTGTCACAGCGCAGCAGCACAGACTCACCTGCTAACACAAGGAAGTTGGTCGGCCAATGTTGCAAAAGCATATATATAAAAGTATATACTGTTTTAACAAAACCTATAAATGAACAGCCTGGATGCAGGTACTGTTTTTCTTAATGCAGCTGTATTATCCAGGAAAATATTAGTTAAGGCTGAGTATCGGATCGGGACTCAGTATCAGCTACTAAATATTAAAGGATCGGGGTAAAAAAAACGGATCAGGATATACTTAGTTACGCTATATCACACATCTCTTTGGCCTTCCAGAGGGCCCTACATACAGAAACGGAATCTGTTCGTTAAGAAAACAAGAGCCACCCCTTCTTCCTCACGGATCACTTCCTCTACTGAGTCCTCTCCTCTGGCAGGCAGGGTCAAATGCATTTTTCCTCAAACAGCCCTAACAAGCAACCCATCTTTACATAAAAATCAGCTCTGCGCCTCTGTGATCACGTTTAAACGCTGCCACAAAGGGAGGAACGGTCAGGTTCATTCTGACTCACACCGTCTCCTGGCCGTCTAATCAAGCCTTAGGTTTTTTTTTTCCACTGCGGCCGCTGTACACAATGTTCTAGCTGGTTGGACACTGACTGCTTTAAACATCCACATACTGGTAAAAAAAAAAAAAACAACAACAGAGGTGGTGACATCATCAACTCACTGCTCTGCGGAGAGGTGTGTCGGTGTCACCCTCCTGCAGCGGAGCCCTTTGGCATAAATGAAGAACTGAATTTGTCGTGTTACCTCTAATTTGTCACACTTGATGGATGTTTGTACCTCTTGTACTTTTATCTTTGTAACTATGAGAGAGGTCTTTGTTCGTTTGTTCTGCTGTGTCTGACACGGTGTCTTTGTCTCTTCCAGCCCTATTATTTGTCAGTCTGGTTGAACCATCGCACAGGGTTCTGTTATCCATGTGCACAACACTTTTTGCAAACCCGTTTTGGAGAGAGGACCTACATCATGAAAGCATAAAAAAAAACATTAAAATAAATAAATACAAAAACAAATATCAAAGTCCTCTAAGTTACCTGGTTCAGAAGAAGATTTTGTGGCAGGCAATTCCAAATTTTTTAACAGCAGTGTACTCTGTCAAGAAGCCAATATGTAACTTGGCTAATTCCCAGTTACTGTGTTCTTCACAGCCTGATGTCTGCATTCAGCCAATAGTTGTTTGATGAAGATTTAAGCTCTTCTCTGCAAAAGAACACTAAAATCACGATCGCACTGGGTTTTTTGCACTTCAACAAAAAACACAGAGTGATGAGTCTCCTCTCGTGACAGTATCATCAGTTGAAGTCATCGATCGGGGCAGGATCGCTGGTATTTGGACCAAGTATGAAAACAACCCAATCGCCATCGTAGTCTGCAAGGTACATTCCTGCAAAGCACGGGTCTGCTGCAACTTTACATTGCTTTATGTTGTAACTTTACATTTCTTAAGGTTTGATTTTCTATTCGAAGAGAGTGGAGACTGTTAGGCCTGGACGTTAAAAGGAAGTGTCGGGTTAGGAGTTTAGGGTCACGTTTAAAAATACCTGTTTTGGTCACCACAAACACGGCTGGAGATGGGCCTAGGTCGCCTTAAATAATATCCAATGACGTCACGCTTACTAATGTTGAAACACAGAGAAACTGCAATCCCTGGCTTGGCATCCATTTCCCCTTTAACCCCCCCGCCACCCCTTCTACTTCCTCATATGATAGTCAGGTCATTAACATGTACTGGGAACATGATATGACACGCTTTGGAGAAACGTCAATATGGTATGTAGCCTGTGACACGTACAAATGCAAACCCTTTATCCCGAGCTGCTGAAAAATCCGGGGTGGAAATGAAAGTAGTCTGCAATTTCAACACGCCCGACACAAATATAACCAACATTTTATGCCATGCGTGCTGTTTCCGCCGCTTTCAGAGTGTGGCTTCAGGTTGTTGAAATCGGCTGCGAGTGTTCCTGCCAGCTCAGGCAACTTAAGGAGGTTAAAGATGTCAACTGAATCCGTTTGAGCTATTCCAACTTTTGCTACTCACAAAAAATGCGATTGAACCCCGGCCCTATCATCGCACAGTCACCGCGTTTCAGGAAATAAAAATAGCGTCTTTCTGGCTTGCCAACAACTTGTACAACTAGTATTTAGTTAAATGCGGCTCCATGCTTCATAACAGCCTAAATATCATGGATACATAATGAATGCCAATTTCTGTGTTCAGGGTCATCTCAGGGATCCAGCCTTCGTTTTCTACAAAGAAAATCCTATCATATAATATTCATCAGAGTGAAATCACACAAAAGAAGAGTGTGATTTGCATAATAATTTGTTAATTGCAGACTATGGGTACGTCTTTGTCATGTTAGTATAATTTCTCTGTTGGATAATTTACTTCAACTTTTGTATAGTGTCACAGTCACTCATTTGACTGGCATTTGTTCTCTGTTATATCCTAGTCTGCAAACCAGCCTCGCCCCACTACTCCCACAGCACCTTTTCTTAAACTCGCCCTTGGGTCAAAGACGTCTTTCTCCTCGTGTTACTGCAGTTGTAAGTTTGAGCCTCACAGTGTAGAATGATGTACTATGTGAAACAGTTCATCTGCGTCCATTGCTCATCTACTGAGGACGGACTTTACAGTGAAAGTAGGAGGCATCTTATGTCCAGCAGTTAAACTTGCAAGATGACATCACATCTATATAATAATATAATATAAATTTCCATGAAGGAGAAGAAGTATCACAGATCTTTTTTCTGTAAAAACATGTCAGACATACATTAGAGAACTTCTTTGCATGCCTTAAGACGTGTGCGGAGGGGATCTTTAAAACATCATCGAGTATCACACCCTTACAAATCGGAATGAGGTGGGAAATGTGCAGCACGTCAATTAAGCAAGATCCTGAGGGGATTTACGGCACCTCCCGACCCACAGTCGAAGGCCTCGTAAACCTCAAGCGCGCAGCAAAATTTTTAAGTAGTCTAGGAATGCTTGCTCAGGATCATTTTAGTGTGATAGCCAACATCTGTTTCGACGAAACTTGAATGACCCCCTTTTTTGTCTGAGCTGCAAGATGCACAGATGCAGCTTCAGGTCTTTTTTGCCTCACACCCAAAAAAAAACAACGTTAGAACCGCAGAGCACACACACACACACACAC
>CAEMYA010000024.1:2830451-2841480 GCA_903131615.1 Diplodus sargus
CACACACACACACACACACACCTATCTGAATCAGACCGAAGAAAGTCAGCGGGGCCAAAATGGATCACACCTGGTCATGGTATTAAAATGTTGATTGTGACAACAATCATTTCCTCTATTAATATTAGCAGCGCGGGGTCTGACTACCACCTGGATCTCAAGCGCAAACTAGCCGCACAAAAGCTACAAGCCGATGATGCTGAGAACATCAGTAGCAGCTCCAGCAGAGCACAAAAGGCAGGTAAAACACACCGGCCGCTGGCTGAAACAGCCTAATTTAAGCCGCTACAGCGAGCGTAGCATTTTCCAACGCCTTAAGGGCTACAGAGAGCTCGCTTAACTCGGCCTGCAAGTTGATTTTATGGCAGGTTAAATACCCTCTTTCATCGATCATGCATGGAATGAATCTAATCCATCAAAATTTCTTCTTTAACCGTAATCTCATGACTTCAGCCTGGCAGCAATTTATTGTGTGCACCCCGCGCTGAAATTGAATGAGGAAAAAGTGCACATTCGCTTTTCGGGTATGGGGCGTCACAGACCCCGCCGGCTAAGTTCATGTTTTTTTATCTGTTGCTATTCATTTCTAATTATGGCCTCTGATCAGTTTTGCATCGAGTCATTTCGTGATCACATCAGTTCAGAAGAGCGGCGCTTCAAGGTTGTTCAGTTTTTCTGCTGAAACAAACTGAGTTAATGATTTTTTAATGGAGTGTTAAGTAGTGTGAAACAACTGTTGGCATCCAGCAGACAGCGTTCCTGAGTCCTGTTGCTGAGCATATTCTCTTCCTCGCACTCCAACTTTTATTCAAGCCTTTGCCTTGTCTTGGTGACACATGCACTCAAGGACCTGCTCAGGCTGAAAGCGGGCTCACCTCAACCCAAGGCTTCTTGAGTCAATTCAGCTGATCTTTACTTGGCTGTTTTGTAAAGCAGCAGGCTTGACAATGTTTATGTTTTTTTTGGGGGGCGGGACACGGGGGACATCCTCATTATAAGAGGCCAAACCTGATCAAAAAGGATTTCATGGCAGCTAGATGCAGAAACTATTATCTCAAACTCACCTTGTGAATTGTCGCCACAGGATTCGTGGCAACAGAATTTTCAGAGATTAAACACACTCTTCTGGACTGGATCTCTGCTGTCAGATATCTGCTAAGCCCTGGCGTCACCTTCACCTTCACTCTTCTGTCGCCGGGCTCCTTCAAAGGCCACCTGTTCTGCATCTTCCAGCAGCTCCAGGCCGGTGGCTGTGCAGGAGTGGTGCCAGCGACTGTGGTTTCTGTTGCCTCTCTTCTGGCCAACTCACGGCCAGCTCCCATGGCGAGGAAGGCTTCACAGCCCGGCCTTCAGGACCCCTGCCCAAACAACAGGTGAGCTGCTCCTGTCAAATGAGCCCGATCCTGCGGAGATGCTGCTGCAGATTCTGCGGCCTGTCGGAGCAGATCGAGCGGACGTGGTCAGCTTTAACCTTTTGTTCGCTTTGTTTAAAGGTGCAAGGTGCAGCAATTCACTTCAGACTTTAACATAGAATAATGTGGGTTGTGAGCAGAAATAAACAAGCTGTCACTGCTGCTGTGGCATCTGATTTGAAATCCTGTGCTCTAATGCTGTGGTGAGAGGATTTTCCTTTGCAGTTTCCTTTTGAGCATTTGACAGGAAAAATGCCCTGGAGATCCCGTTGAGCAAGAGACATGTTTAAATGAAGTCAGTTAACAAATGTCAGATGTAATGTAGACTTCGAAAAAAAAAACACAAAAACCCACCAAAACAAGGCTTACAGGGCTTCAACAAACCTCTGCTGCGTGAAATAATTATCTTCATGAAATCCAACAAGTTAACACTGTATTTCATGAAGTAGTGACAAAGCTGAACCAACAGAATTAGTGTGTGAATTGTCTGTGTTTTCGTGACACTCAGTACAAGTCTTAAATGGAAAAAGGTGTATGTCAAAGTAGGCCAACATGAACCCTGAAGATTTCATTTAATTACTGATTTTTATTAACATCTAAGCATAATAATGATCTTTCCCTAACATTAACCAAGGTGCCTTTGTTCCCTAAACCTTAACCACAGAATGGGAAAAATAATTTCCTGAAAACGCTGACTTTATATATTTCAATCACCCATAAGATCTCCACGGAATGCTATAGCATACGATCTACGTAAACTATAGTATTTAACGGAAAGCATTTCTATCATGTTGAGTCGATGTGAATAAATGAATAACTCTGCTTAAATTAGGTTGTAATTCATTCCATACGGATTACTTGTACAATTGTATGGACATTTTACGTGTGATTGAAATACATAAAGTCAGTGTTTTAGGGAAATGGATTTTGTACGCCCGTCATCCACCCAGACCTCCTCCCTGTGGCTCCAGCCCAGTTTATAAATATGGTGTTTTCGTCAGTCAGACAAAAGGTAGTCCTGCAGAAAGTCACAAAAAATAAACTGAAAATATGCATTGATGTATCGTGACAATTACGATCAATTATGATTGTGACTGTGTCGTCATCTTTGGGTCTCATCTCAACTGTTTCAGAGCTAGTGATGCGGCTGCACCCGGCAACCCATGGTAACCCTTTGTTTAACTTTACATTGCTGTGAACTGTGGGTAATTCCCTCTCTGCGAATCTGCAGATATGTGGACCTACTGAAAACGATCGTAAAAAGGCTCAGTATGTCCACGAGGGAGCCCTCGTGCTCTTGATGATTTGACAGAGCGACAGCCCTAAACCCTCGTGGATTTGCCAGGAACACACCTCAAAGTCTGTGAGTGAGACACTGGGATTGGGTCTATGACATTAAGAATTTCAGACTTGTGCTCTGGCACTGACTAACACACACACACACACACACACACACACACACACACACACACACACTCATAAGCTACCTTGCAACAATGCAATATTTTGTGCTTCAGTGTCAGCCAGCATTGCTGGGCTTTAATTATTGAAACCAACCAAGATTGGATAGCTTTGGTTACCTTTTGCAGAGATGCGCAGAGAGAGTGGGTTTATGGCACATCATAGTGTTGAGGCTCATCTATGCCGCTCACAGTCAAATCTGTTTCACACTGACCCTCACTTTTCCAATGCTACCGTCCAACTCACATTTAATTCCCGTCCAAATCAATGATCACTTCAACGATTGGCTACACTGACTGCCTGAGGTACTGCTCCGTTTGTTTGTGTCTGTAAGCTTTCAGATAACATGCAGAAACACGGCTGAAATGAACACAGAGAATGAACTGAGCTTTCCATCTGTACTCTGCGTTAATTGCGTTGATATCGTCCGGATGCGTATCTAACATTGAAAATAAATGAGCCTTTAGTGGCAGATGGAGTGTTCAGCTGATGATCTTATAATTTGTTTAACCTGATAGTGAGAATGAATGACTTTTACATGGTCATTTCAATTGTTATACTGTCAATACGTTCTTGTCTCAAAATGCCTAAAAACGTTCCCAAAAAACACGACCAGTGTACAGGCAACAATCATCAACAATCATTAATCGGACTTTCGTTGTATAGCTGCCATTTGGTTAAGTTAAGTCACTAATAATTCCTGGATAGGTTTAGGCACTAAAATTTTTGATTTGGTTTAGGCACCAAAACTTCTTGGATTCATGTAGGCACTAAAACTTCTTTGTTAGATTTAGGCACCAAAACTTCTTTGTTAGGTTTAGGCACCAAAACTTCTTGGTTTCATGTAGGCACTAACACTTCTTTGTTAGGTTTAGGCACTAAAACTTCATCGTCATTTTTAGGCAATCAAACTACTTTGAAAAATAACAAACTTTGTAAGTTTAAACAACCCACGGTTTACTTCTGGTTTCACACTGGACACTAAACAGCGGTCTCCTTTCATAGTCGACCTCTATGGTATTTCTTCTGATGCGAACAGACTGCATGTGAAGCTGGAAGTAGTGTTTTTCTAAAGCAGTTTGACTTCAGAGATGGAGAACGTTTTTGTTTTTTTGTATGTTTGACTCTTCCTTGTTATCAAAAACACACACCATCAAAACATCCTAACTGTCTTTTTCCATGTGAGGGTAGTGGTGCATGAGCCTCTGATAAATACATGATAAAGAAAAACAAGCAAAGTGAATACCTTTGGAAGAATTCTTTCATCTGCAATAAATAAATGAACAGCTTCTCACAATTTCAAACTGAATTTTGTAGAATTGTCTCACTATGCATTGTTAATGTGCGAAATGTCTGGAAATGGATCCAGCGTCTGAAAGCGCTTGACTTGATTATATATATGTGCGTGTGTGTGTGTGTGGGTGGGTGTGCACGCGCACATGTGCTTCATCTTTCATCTTCACGAGTACAGGCTCAATGTCAAGCTGCCAGCTGATAGAAGGCTTTTTGTGTGCTTCCCCTTTCTAGTCTATGTTTTCCCGAGCAAAGATTCTGCATCAGTGTGTCCCTGGAGGTAAACGACCACACCGGAATACCAAAGAAACAAAGCGTACACACACCTGCATGAATAACATAAGAGTTGCGAGGGAGGGAAAAAAAAAGCTGTAATACATCTGCACAATCGCTTGGGACGAGCATGCAAGGAATGATGGGGAACATGCTCATGAACAACAAACACAACAAGAGCCAAGTGAGTGATAATCACAGTAATGATGATAATCACCGACTATCCAAGCAGAGAGAAAATAAAGTTTGAGCAAATTATATGATGGTTAATTCTTCCCACACCGGCACGCAGAGAGAATTGAGTTGGCAGTGGCTGAGCAGCTAACAATGATAAATTGTCCATACCTGCGATCATATTAACAATAATTATTGCATTAGTGTATTTCGTACAGTGATGAAAACGTACTCCGTGAGCCGAATACAGAGTTGTCGCGCTGAAGGTGCAGCGCGAGAGCGGAGTCTTTGTCATTCCTCCATGTAAAGTCATCTCCCATCATGTTCACTCTCTCTTTCATCAGGGGCCGGCATTGTTTCGGCACTGCTCCGGCTGACACGATGTAATTTACAGGTTGGAGCCGGGCTTCCTGCCATCCACAATAAATTGGTCTCCATTTTCTGACATCTAGGCTTTTGGAAGTGTGATTTCTTTGATCTTTTCAGCCCTACCAGACATTTTCTGTTATTCCATTTTACATCATCACCCTCTCTGCCTCTCTCTCTCTCTCTCTCTCTACCTTCTCGTCCTGTCTATCTCTCTCTCTGCCTCGTCAAACTGTCGGCCTCCCCTTGCCTTTTTCCCTTCAGTCCTGCCACTTATCTTTTTTTCTTTATCACATCTCTTACTTATCTCCCACTTTCATTTTCTTTTACTTTTCCTTCTTGCCGTGTCGCTGTCATTAACTCAACACACCATGTCATTGGTAGCATCAAACCACCGCAGGCTTTGTACATTCTTGTCTTTGATGTATGTGTGTAAGTATTATAGCCTGTGTATGGTTTATTTCTGCATTTAAATAAGCGTAAAAAGCAACACACCATATGTAACGGCATGTGCACACTCCTGACTGTGGCCCTATGTGAGTTTTGCGAATGTGTACTCACAGTTACAGTTTTTCTCGATTGTTTACACACATTTTCTGAAAGCATGACTCATGCTCTCAGAACTCTACACACAAATCAAAAAACACACACACAATGGGCAAAACCCCTCAATTCTCCTGCAAAATGAAACTTTACATTCAAAACAATGTGATTTCTTCTAAAAATGGTATTTTGTTTTCAAATGACACACACAAACCATCATATGAATAGACATTTATAAGAACCAGTTGAACACTGATGTGCTCAATGTAAAACACTATGATGAACGGACAACACTCCTTCTTCATTCATCATAATGACATAGGCCTTTTTTGTTCAGTTACACTTACTACAGACAGTACATACATAAGTGTGTTGTAAAATATTTGAGAATATTGTTTTTATACTCAGAACACACAAATACACGGTAACAGATATATTTTATTTTTTCCCACAAACACAATGTACACAGTGTTCATCCCAACCTACACAAAGTTGCATATACAACAATATATGGTCTACATACAAAACAACAGAAGAATTTACTGTACACAGTTACAGTAAAAAAACAAACAAACAAAAGCAAACTGTGCCGCATGGTCTCCTCTGCTTCGATCTGGCCACAGCACCTCATCCACATCACAAGCAATGTTTTCCCTAACATGGCGAATCCAGCATTTGTGGATTTCGGTCATACACTCTCCATCTCCAGGCAGAAAAAAAAAATTCTCAATAGGATTGAGGAAAGGAGAATATGGAGGGAGATAAACAACTATAAAGCGTGGGTGGGCAGTGAACCAGTTATGAACCAGAGCAGCTCAGTGGAAACTTACGTTGTCCCAAATGACAACGCACCTGAGCTGATCTGGTGGAATGCGTGTGTTGTGCAGGGTGTCCAGGTGTTTGCTCATGTGATGAGTCAGTGTGCATAGTAGGAAAATTAACTTTAGAATTTTGAATGACAGTGTGTTCCTTGTGAAAACAAGAGATTTTCTTTATGAAAATTGTGCCAAATGCAGAGAATTGTGTGTAGTGTTTTGAAAAAAAGTGTGTTTTAAAACTGCAATTTGAGTGTAAAGCAGGAATTGTGCTTGTAGTTTAGCAGAATTGGTTCAGGGGGTTGGTGCATGAGTTACAAGTTGTGGTCATTGTGTCTCAAGTACCAATTTTTGTGTGTAAAGAATCAAGAAAAACTGTACAACACTTGCCATACCATACCAATACCATTCTCACTCTCTACATCACCACAGGAACGCACAGAGCTGAATTGGGGCGGTCCAAACATTTTTGGTTTCATTTTATGGAGCTGTTATCTGTTAACATATGACTTTTCTTATTCTTTAGCGGAAGAAAAAAAAAAAACACAAAACCCCCACAGTCAAGGCTAGCTGTCTTATTGAGAGCTGTCAATTTGATGTGCAGAGACAGTGGGGGAAGCCAAAGATTGCGCTCAAGGATAAGTACTGTTACTTACTGCAAAAACTGCAAAAAACAGGTAGGCCGGCTCAAGCAGAAGTAAAGGTAGTATCAAAATAACTACGTAAAGGGGAGAGGAGGACTTTAGAAATAAACATTTAAAAAGCAACTGTTATTTGATGTGGATCTGACAGATCTGATTGTTTCAGCCAAAGAAGGTCTTTTGTGGGTGAAGGTAAACAGGTGAACAGTTGTCCGTATTTGCTTGTGCTGAAACGATAAATCACCATCTCCTGATTAGATGAAATGCCACATATACACCGGGACAATATTCCCAGTTTGCACCTCTCATTGTCAAAATATGACATTATTATCACTACTCACAACTCTATTAAGTTAAATGATATCGTTTACTTGTTGTCTCCTGTTTTGCATCATGATCTGAAAAATCAGTTATGCATGTGCGTGCAAATTAACCATGAAGGTAAATATCATGAGTGGCAACACAGTGTCCCTAAACTTGAATAAAAACGATAAATCCAGTAGAGAAATCCCAAGTCCCAGATGAGCACAGACCAGGTGTGACCCTCCCCACATCTAGTTCTGTCAAATCACATGAACATGGTCAGACAACAGATGTGGCCGAGTCAGTAATCTTCCTGAAAAAACGTCTCTTATCAGAACGCTCATTTGACTTCATGACTTCAGTTTTACCTGAAGACCCTCTGTGGTGTCTGCTTTTCACTCCATCAGGCTACACCAATGAGCTCGACTCGTTAAGTTAACATGTCAGTTGAGATATTCAGCGACATTATTTTATTTTTCAACACAATAGACACACTGCTGACTGTCAGCCCGGCGCTCTGATGACTCCACAGCTGCAGCCGGCTGCACTGTGCGCCGCTAATTCGTCTGTAAATATTAGCGCGATTTGAAAGCCGCCCTCCTGCTGCAGCCTCTGCCATTATGCGGCTTTGAAACAGTCGTGTGGGGGCGTGGCTGTGGTACAATAACAGAGTGCCAGCAGGTGTGGGACCAGCTGACCAAGAGCCTCTTAATGAAATGGGCATGAATTTATAAAACACTAGATAAATAAAAGCAGGGTTGCCTACAGTGACAGACACTTCAAATCCTTTGTATAGTTATATTGTGCCATTTATTTTTACTATCCTAATCTTATGTATACGAAAAAAAATGTATTAATAATATATACTTATCCAGGTCTGGACATCGCTGACCTCAACAAGCAGACAGACCCGCCTCTTCATGGAGTTCTCTGTTCTGATTGACTAAAGTGTGCAGGGACACCAGAAAATGTATTGCGCAAGAGGAGAAGAGATGTGGATTACTAACAAAACACTCATAACAGTGATTACTGTGGGAATATAGAGCTATATAACACGTATTTCCATGAAAAAGAAAATGCATCGCTTTAACTCGTTTGTTTATTCTGCCCCTGCCACTGACCTGGGGCCAGATCTTGGAGGCAGCAGACTATAAGCACAGTGGTCCAGACGCCTCTCTCTTAAGCAAAATTTTCCAGGGTCTCCTGAGGTATCTGAAAGCATTCCCAAGCCAGATAAAATACATAATCTCTACAGCATATTCTGGGTCTACATCGGGATTGGAAAACCTCCAGAGGAAGGCTCCCAGGAGGCATCCCAGATGCCTGAACCACCTCAACTGACTCCCTTTGATGCAACGGAGCAGCGGCTCTACACCGAGCTCCCTCCAGATGTCTGAGCTCCTCACCCATCTCTAAAGGATGGGCCCATTTCAGACGCTTGCATTCGCAATATTATCCATTCTTTTGGTCACTTCCCAAAGACCATGACTGGCAAATCAAAAAACTTTGCTGCTTTTCTGACTCAGCTCTCTCCTCACCAAAGGGGGTCTGGAACAAAGCCTGCATCACTGCTGACGCTGCACCAATCTGCCCGTCAATCTCTCACTCCATTGCCCTTTTTTTCTTGAAAGATATTTTACCTTGGTGCAGCAACTCTGTTCAGCTGTTTATCTGTGCACAAAACATTTTCCAAGAATGTGCAAAGACACTCTGGGAGCCGGACAGTAGCTCCAGGATAAGCTTGTGGTGGGGTTAGGGGTCAGAGAGGTCTACAGGAGGAAATGCTTTCCAGTAACTCCAGAAGTTCTTTATTGACATCTTCTTAGCTAGCTAGCCAGCTAGCCATTCCTTAGCCTGTACTCAGAATTCATCTGTGTTTTATCATGAGGACAGGGCCTCAGTTTGGAGTGCTGTGTGCGGTCAGCTGGGTTTAGCTCGGGGCCTTTTGTGGGGGGTAAACCTACATAAACTCAGCTGACCCACCTTTTTCAAATGAGACATTAAGTTTACTCACCTTTTTATGAGTTCACTATTACTTCGCATCACACAGTTAGCTGGCAGAGAACAGTTATTTTGCCACTGTAGCACTGACCTGACATGCCTTACATTATGATTATTGTTTTAAACTGTATTTCCTTTTTATTTTAATTTGCCACTGCCCCTGACGTGAATGTGTGTGTAAGTTTGTTAGTGTGTTAAATGAAAGTCACAACGCATGTTTGATTTTATTTTCATGACTTTATTTGGAGGAGACAAGAAAGAGTGAAGGGAAACGGGAGGATGGGGTGAGTGGGGATGACGTGCGGCAAAGAACCACAAGGTGGATTTGAACCCTGGCAAGGACACGGTTGCTGTCTGTGCAGCACACTTTCTACCAATTCACCGACTGGAGCACTCCTTGAGATGTGGAATATTTTAACATCTCTAAGCCCAATACTGTCCATCAAACTGGCAAAGAGAGTCTGACAGTGTCTTGCAGTTCTGTGTGTGGACTCTTGACTGTAACTGAGCCTGACAGCACGTCCATGTGTAAGTCAGTTAGCCCCATAGTATGTATGTATAATAAAAGGTAAATAATCAGTGAATGGATCTTTTTTTATATATATAGGGTCATTTTAAAAAAATATATACAGGTCTCATACATGAGCGTTTGCAGTCAATCCATGCATTATCTGACACTGCGTACTCTTCTTCAGGGTCAGCCGATCCCAGCTGACATACGCGGATGGCGGGGTACTTCCATTCAAGAAGATAACCAAACGAAACAAGAAAACAAAGACAGCAACGTAAAGATAACACACACACACACACCAGGGGGGGAAAGTAAGCATAAGGGAATAAGCCCACAACTTAAAAGCCAACCCCCAGAGACCACCCAGGCACCCATAGGCATGCATACGTACAACATGTCGCACACATACGCATTTATAGCATATGCAAACCCACAATCGACAAATTGTGTATTCCATGAATAGACACACCCTTAATCAACTGCTAACATGTGAATCCCTCCGTCTGCTCCACAAGTCATGTGTCAATGGAAAGGGGAATAATAATTGTATTAATTAATATTATTAAATAATTATAACTGTAAATAATTGTAACATATGTTCACAGTAGCCTACGTTGCACTGGCAGCAACAGTCATACTAAGGCGGGGTCGTGGCTTTTTATAGCACTAAAAGCGTAATTAATTTATCATAGTCGCAACACACCCTCATGTTGACAGTAAACACTGTCACACTGATGCTCATTAAGCGGAAGCCTTCTCACATTTATAACGGCGAGATGAAATGATAACAGCAACGTCACAACAGCAATTTATTGAGTCCGCGCAGACTTCATTTCGGTGGAAAGTGAGGCAGAGTGGCGGCGTGCCGCCAACATATCCAATATGCGCACGACGCTGGGCAGGAGGTCTGTGCCGCCGATGTGTGGACGGGGCGGGCTCCACGGCCAGATGGGGCAGCAATTATTTGCACTTCTGCCGGTCACTTCCATTTCAAATTACGCAAGTCAAAATGTAAATTTGAGCTGGAACTGCCATGAAAAATGCATTGCCGAGGGAAGTGAACCAAAGTGCGCGGCTGTCAGACGGTCTACCTGAGTGTTATTACACCCCAGACTAGGCTCCGGCCCTTCTGCCCCTCCACACTCATCCTTCTTCTCATCCTGTGGGACTGCAGGGACCAGCCTCTTGGTGTCATTGATTTTGTTTTCCACAACACTTTCTTTTCAGTGAGCTTTT
>CAEMYA010000024.1:2841534-2882308 GCA_903131615.1 Diplodus sargus
TCTGTCTTACTATAAAGGAAGGCATCTTTGGTCTGTCTGTCTGTCTGTCAGAAGGCATCTTTTGTCTGTCTGTTTTTTCTGTCGGTCTCCACTCATCCCATCACACTTGGCAGGTTTGTTGCTTTATACCAATTTACGACAGATAATAAAATCCAGGGTTAAAACAACAATAAAAACAGGTGTATGTAAACTTACCAGCAATACTGCTATTTTAAGACATTTTATGTATTTTAACAATACGGATCCTCAGCATAAAGCTCCATTAGCCTCAGCTAACGGAGGGCTGCGTTCAATCCTGCCTGTGTGACCTTTGAAGGAATCTTACTGTGCATGGTGCTATAACGTGTGGCTTTGTATAAGACCGCAGTGTCTCGTTAATGAAAGTAAATAATGCATTTTTCGGGGACTATTTTCATCCATGTACTAACACACATTTGGTGCTCTAGTGAGTATATCTGGCAGCAGGGTGTGTGTGTGGGAACAGCTTAAAATAAACTGCAGCGTGTGTGTGTGTGTGTGTGTGTGTGTGTGTGTGTTCATGTTAATGAAGAAACATGTCACCCGGCACGAACGTGTGGCTCATCGGTGAGTTTCTTGGAGAACAATGGCGCTCTATGACACAGAAAGGAGCTATAATAGGCGACACAGCTAACAGTTGTTTGTGGGGCCATTGGTTGGAAGTCGCTGGTGAAGTAATGCAGTTACTTTTTTTCATTTGGAAATAACGAGTAAATTATTACATCTTTCAAGTAAGATGCATGTTGTGTACATTCATATTTGAAAGCAAGTCTTGTACAGTGCGTGTGTGTGTGTGTGTGAGTGTGCGTGTGACATAAGTGCATTTAACAGTGTGCCAGAGTATCTCAACTGCACTGTCCGCTAGCACACATAAACAGTCCCACGCAAACACAACACACTCACTCCTTCTCCATTTACAAACACACACACACACGCACACGAATATTTCCCATGAAACTCCCCCCCTCCTCACACATCCCTCCAACTCTCCCTCTCCCCAGCGCACCCTCCCTCTTCTTTTCATCTCCCTCACTTTTCCTCCATCCACCAGATGGCTGACCCATCTGCTCCCCCTCTTTCCCTCTCTCTCCACCTCCGTCTCTCTCTCTCTCTCTCTCCCCCACCGCTCTGTGCTTCATGTGGTCGAGATCCAAGTCCTGTGCACACAGGACCCTCAGTTCCCTGTGACGGCGCGCTCACAGGGGTGACTCGCTCCCCTCTTGCACTGATTGCGTGCGTTTGCGTGCATCTGTTTGCTTGCCACTTTCTGAGTGCACGAGCCCAAGTCATCTCTGACGACGGCTCCTCTTCTCCTCCGTTTTTTTCCATTTCCTCGTGTGTGCGTTTTGTGTCTGTGCACACATCTGCTTAGGTAGCCAAATTTCTGAGTGTGTGCGCGTGTATGCACAAGCACACCCGCCATCTGTTAGCGTGTTTCTGCATTTTGGGGGGGGTGTTTGTCTGATTATAGACTAAAATGTGCTTTGCTTAAGTGTTAAGTGTTCTTGTGATATTTGTGTCAGCATCACTTTATCTCCAGGCAGTGACGGCCATCTTCGCTTGGCCACTGCTTAAAGGAATAATTTGACACGTGGGGAAGTTCACTTAATCACTTACTTGCCAGAAATGAAATGACGAGATTGATCGTAATTTGATTGATATGAAACCGCTCCTGGCAGATGGTTAGCTTAGCTTGGCTAGCCTGGCTGGGTCTCAATCCAACAGGTGGAAGGTGCTGCTCGCGGCCGAGAAAAAGTTAATAGTGTAAAATCGCAACTCAGTGTTTTTTAACTTTGTTGTTGCACTCCGACAGCTGTTTCCCCGGGGCCAGCCCTATGTTCCCACATTTCTAGGACATTTTCAAAATTCAGTCTTGTGTTCCTACATTGCCCTTAAATTTAAGCCCTATCCTCCCACAAGATTTTTTGGAAGCTCTTTATAGTAAATGAATGAATAAATGAATGAGTAATTGGTTAGGGTTAGGGTAAATTTATGAGAAAGGAAATGTGGGAACACGGTGAGGTGTATTTCGGAAGAATGTTAAACTATGCCTTTAAAGGTCCAGTGTATAATAATGGTAGTTGAAAAAACACTCATAAGTAAATAAATAGATAATACAGATTGTGAAGAAATAACATTTTTGACCTTTCAACATCTGTGTATCTGTCTTGCAATGATGTCTACTGAAGTTAACATGCTAATTTGACATGTGACCACTCCTTACATGTTAAAAATCTGTTTAATTAGTACTCTATTACTAATTATTATTATTATCATCATTATAATTGTAAGTAGAGTTGGCGATCATTTCAGTCTGTTTGCTATCGTTATACACACAGAAGACCGACAGCTTTAACAATGTTACAGTGTTCCTGTCTGCCTTGGTTTTCTCCTCCAAATAAATTTGGCTGACCTGGAGGTTTGTTTAAAACTGGCCGGCTCATGTTTCCGGCTCCGTCAGATGATTTTTCAGCTTGTCTTTTTGCATTTCCAGATTTAGAGATGGAGGTAACAAACTGCATTTATTAAATTTATTATCACAAATTAGAATGAAAACAACATCCCACATTGTAACAATAATAAAAATAAAGACTTTTCGTTTCAGGCTTCCTGCATCCGAGGAAGAGCACCGTGCTGCTGCTTTGAAGGCTCAGTGGAAGCTCTACCTGCTTCCGCACGTCTGAGTCACCATGACCTTGCTTTTACAGATAGCTAATACCCTGCCGAGAGACGCTTGACTGACAGGTGGGCGCGCAGCAGCCCCAGACAAACATGGAGATTGACGTGCAAACATGCAGACACACATATCCTAAGCCTGCATGTGAATGGACAGACACAAACACATGTAAGCACACACACAAAGCCATGAGTCCAATTCAGGCGCAGAGGGAGATAAACAGCATAAGCCTGGGGAGGAGAATGATTGCTTCAGACACATGTGGCAAGAGTCAACTAGGGGAGAATAACAGAGAGGGGGGGCGAAATGGCAAAGCAGACAGTCTGACAGGCAAGCTGGACAATCACACAGATGCACAGATGGGCAAAATGACAGACAGACAGACAGACAGACAGACAGACAGACAGAGTGATATTTTGCTATGCAAGCCCTCACAGCCTTACCCTGATATGAATATATCAGGGTGAGGCACAAGCAAGGAAAGAGAGTAAAAATGAAAAACAAACAGAGTTTTGACATTTCAAAAAAACCACATGCACCTACATAACCTTCACCGGCACAAAGCCTGTGCGCTTCAGATGTCGAGACAGTGATATTTGGTTTAGAGATAGAGGAGCTATGTGATCACAGTCTTCTGAGGGAGAGGAGGGGGAATAGAAAGTGCAGTGACGGGACACTTCAAGGATGTTCTGCTTGTTCAAATATTCAATAAAGGACAGGTAGAGATACAAGATACACGCACAGGATAAGAAGTGTGCACTTCCCGTGTATTTGCATTCCTGTGGATGATACACACACACACACACACACACACACACACACACACTGTCTCTGGTTCTGTGTGTGCATGTGCGTCTCGGTCGGTATTAGGGACACACCTGGCAGAAGCAGACTGCGCCTCGGGACCTCAGGTGGGGCGAGACAACGCAGAGGGTGGAGGCAGGGAGAGAAGCGAGGAGGTCGCTGGGGCTGCCGCGGGCACCAGGCCAACTGTATTCAAGTGGAAGGCCATCAGGAGCCGCCGTCCCTCGGCGGACAAGATGAAACCGCATGGAAAATAGGGAGCGGCGGCCTTGATGGCGGCCACTCGTAGGCACGCAGCGTGCACAGATGCTACCCCGCACACAGTCTCACAACATCCACCAGACACAAACAAATGAGAGCAACCACCACAGGCGAAGACAAGTGAGCAAAATGCGTCCCACATGTTAACAAGCATCGGAATGCTCGGCGGCGCACCCCGTCAGCCGCCACCAGCTCTCTCTCCGCTGCCTTGGCGGGTGCCCGGAGGTCCTGGCAGCAGACGGCGGAGGAAAGATGAAGGGGAAGGAGGGGCAGTTGGGCTCTGCAGCTTCACATGCCGGTCAGAACGTCCAGCCCCCTGCCGTCATCTGCTGCTTTAACCCCTCTGTTAATCCCACACAGCGCAGCTTTAACCCCTCATCGTCTCCACCTGGCGGGCGTCGCAGCATCCCCTCCCCAGGAACTCCCCACGGAGGCCATAACAACCAATTAGGCGAGATGAAAGCCTACGCCGGCGCCGTGGCGCCGGATCACAGGCGGAGAGGAGAGAAGACGGGGGGGACTCAGGTGAGAGGAGGAACAAGCAAACAAACAAATTTAATTCAGGGCTGCAAATTATTGTGTTAGCGTTTGCAGATCGAGAGGAGGGACAGACGACGAGGAGAGGAGTGAGGAAGAAGCTTCTTCGAGGGTGTTTGTTTCACCCTGTTTTTCTTTCTTTAGTTCAACACAGTGCTTACGTTCATTCACAGGAACAACAGGGCACAATAACAAGTAAAAGGTTCGTATAAAGAATGAGAGCATAAAAGGGGTTTATGTCTGTTTTGACGATGGATAATGGCCGCAGTCTTGAAAAATATATTTATGAAAGGGAAAAGTATACAAAAAGAAGTGTTGCCACGCTCAGAGGTGAGAAAAACACTTTAATGTTTTATGTTCTGAGACAGACGCACCATAGCTTTGTGTGGAGGAGACACTGTATAAATACACCTGAGCAGTTTTACAAGGTGGTGTCGAGGAACAACAATGCACAGCAGCAGCAGCAGCAGCAGCAGCGGAACACAGTCGTAAATATCCACAACAACGCATCAGTACTGGAAGACACTCCCGAAGCAATAAGACACCTCACTGCTGAATAGTTAGATGAAGGGTATTGTAGTAACAAGCACTAGAGGGATTACAAGGAAAGGCAAAGCAAAGTCTAGGCTTACTGATATGTTTTAACAAGAGAAAAAAGGGAAGAAAATCGCAGAGCTGGCTTGGAAGAAACAGATGGGACACGGAGGAAACAGTGCGCAGGCACGGAATTTTAACATCTGGCAAAGAGCACATCATCCTCTCTGAAGGAAAAATATCATTCATTGCTGATAAAACAGCGGCGTTTAAAGTCGTCCTGTGATGAGATGTTGCCAGAGAGCTTTTCGCTTTTTAAGAAACATCAGAGCGTGCCCCGTACTCAAAACACAACATTGGTCTTTGCTACACTGCAGTCTACTGAGGCCGCTGTTGGTGGAGTAATTGGTATCTCTGCGACTTCTATGATGGGCCTCCACCTGTATAATGGTAACATGCCGGGGTCTGAGCGGCTGCGCTGGATGTCTACCTTTGATGTTTCAGATAGCCGGCGATTGTTGTTTCTACGTTTGGCCAATCATGAACAGAAAACAAGAAAAATACACCAGCAGAACAAAAAAATAAAAATAACAAATGAACCCAGAGATCAGAAAACATTGCAGACGGGCCTTTATTTCTCAAGGCAGACATTCTGACTCGTTACAGCAGGAGCAGCGCGGGTGAAACTCATCACATTACCAATGGCTCTGTTCCACTGACATGTCCCAGTGAGCCACTGGCAGTCAGTCAGCGCGGTCATTATCAGAAACCTGGAGCTGTAACACCTGAATGGACTGCAGCCATTGTTAATGTTATTAGTCACACCTGTGTGTTCCCTAGTGTGGCGTGTCAAAATGTCTGCCCTGAATACGGCCTTCAGACCTCTCTCAGAGTGGACATTTTGAACTGTCACACTCTGGCTCAACATTTATGACAGCTGCATCCCGTTCCAGTGTCGGGGCTCTGCTACTGTGCATGTTGGCTCTCCCTCTCACATGGCACAGTTCAATGAAAAATAAACTTTTGGCCTATTGAAATTAAATATTTGACCAAGGGGAATCGTCGTTTTTTTTCCAATTGTGAAGGTTATGCCAGGTTTATTTTTTGTCATGTTTCATGTTTTCTTCCAGACATATATACTTTATTTTGTGTAAGCAAGCTTCGCATGCTACCAACAGAGTATGCTCTGCGCTGTGTTTAAAGCAAAATCTGATTCCGACACTTGCACAGTTTTAAAGAAAGAAAGAAAGAAAGAATAGAACAGTGACAGCTGATAAGGGTCCTGCAAATTTAAACAAAGTGAAAGTGCAAGTAAATAAAATTGTCCGGTCCGTTTGAAGATCGGTCAATCAAGATTAAAGTCGCTGTCATCAATGTTTTCATGTTAGCAATGGCTGACTGTGTTTAATGTGAAAGGGGTAGCTCTACTAAGCTTTTTAGCATATTTCAGTTAATTGTTTTGGTTTTATGCCCCACAAATATACTGTTTTGGGTCATTGTCACTGCTCTCATCCTCATCACTTCCAGCGACAGGCAGCTGTTAAATGCAAAGCACTGATCATCCCACGGTACAGTTCCTGCCCAGCAACAAACGGCAGACAACGTTAGCAAGTAGGTGACAAACATAGTGGAGCATTTAGCAGCAAAAGAGGCAGATATTTCCTTTGAGTATTAGTGGAGAACAAAAGAGAGAGTGTAAATATTAGACTTACCAGGTGGCTAAATAAAACTCCAAATAAATGTTAATGCTAACCCTGACCCTAACACTATGTCTGTGTTTGAGTGTAGATAACCAACGTGTTGGTTAGCTTATAATGTGTGTATAAAGCCTGCTTCTACGCCTACTGATGGCCCAAACGGTAAAGAATGCAGGTTTAAATGTGTGAGTGTGCTGTAGATGGACACTATCGTCCTCACAGTGAAATGCACAAAAGAAGCAGAGAAGAGCTGCTCACGGCTGGAATGGTTTTAAACACAGCTCAAGTGGAGTCACAGGGAACTGTACTAACTTTGCTTTCTGTCTGTTAGGTTTAATTGCAAATTGAATCATGCAAAAGTGCAGTTTGATTTATATTGGTTAGTTTTCCTTACCAGCTGTGGGGAAGTATACTGTCGTAAAAACTGTAGCCGAGCATTTCCAAAGACGCACTAATTAGCACTCCGTCAGGTGGAGGGGAAGAGCTCATCAGCACAGTCACCTGCTGAGGAGACTGTTGATATGAGATCCTGCAGACTCTTGGCTCTCAATGGCATATGGTTGGCCACTGCTGTTACAGTACATAGCACTGTGTGGTGTCTGTCTGTAATGGGCTTTGTCCCAATACTACCTCTCTTTTCAAAGTCACTTTGGTTTTGGAGAGGAACCCCATGAAGGGCTTTGTGGGTATTACTTGTGACCTACACAATCAGTGTCTCCTCAGAGTCTGGTTTGCTGAATTGTAAAAAGAAAAATGAAGACTTAATTGTTCCTGCAGTGTCTTCTGAAGGGACCCTTTTCACAGAGCTGTCATATTGTGGAAAACACAGCTGCAGCTAATACAATTAGATTTCATTTTCATTAGGGGTCTGGTCTCTGCGCTTACTCACTGACTCGACTAAATTAGACTTACCTGTTGTCATTTTTGTTAACGTGCAGCTGTGTCTTCTTTAAATAACAACATGGAACCGCTATCATTGCAAGATTATGACTCACATTTTGTCACATGATAATAAAAAAGTTAATGCTACAGAAATGAGCAAGAGAGTGTTGAATTCAGCAAGTTTGGTACCTTCACCTAACCGAGGGGTTTTGGTACCTAAACCTAACCAAGTCATTTTGTGTCTAAACTTAACAAAACCACAACCGTTTGACAACGTTGTTGTGAACTGTTTGTCAGCAAACTTTATTTTAAAGTCTGACTAGAGGATGCATGTAACGTACTATCGCTAATTGCAGAACAGACGCCGGAGGGGGGAAGGGGGGGTGTCACAGAGATAAAGAGTGAGACTTGGGAGTTGGGAGTGAAAACACGTTGGGTTTTTAAAACACACTATGAAATGTTGCTCTTCTTAAGTAATATGCATGAGACTGTCATTTGTAAGAAGAGAGGGAGATGTTCCTATCCAAGGGGCCATTCAAGATATTGCATGATTTCTTATGGGACAGCTTGTTCTCTCATATTCCGCTCATCAGCCTGGCTTTCGGCGAGCAGTGTCGTCCCAGTTCTCTGGATGAAGTTGTATGATAGTATCTTGTTTTCGTGAGAAAGCCCTCTAGTCATATAGAGAACGCTTTAACGACATTATAACAAGCTAAACTTGAGAAATGTATTACTTTTTCTCACTGTGGTAGCTCTCTGTTCCTGCATCCCTCATAATATGCTGCAAAGGAAGTGTGGAGGGGAGGCAGTGCAGTGACATCACTTCCAATCAGTGCTCACTGCTTTTAACAGTGCATGCTGGGGATTTACTCGGTTGGACATCTAGTGCACTGGAGCGATTTTAGCTTTGGAAAATAGTTGACTCTCCGGGCCAGTTCACCTACTGAACTGAACAATGCACCGCTTTATTTCTTGTACATGTCGTAGTTTCACTTGTGCTGTTTCTTCAGTGGAAAGCACTTCCAATGGAAACTGTTCACAGTGGGGGCTGTAGATAATTCAGTGTACCCAAGACAGACTATTTCTTTTTATTGCTTTGGGTAGCACAACCAAAATTTTAAACAATGCCCCTGTAGTGGGCCGTCAGTATGAGATTAAGCAGAGCTACTCTAACAACATCAGCCGATAAAAACCAGAGCCAGTGTTTCTGCTTCCACAGACACCACCAGGATAAAGTGACTGTAGTTTTTTGTGATTTTATCGGGCTGAATAGGAGATCATATCCAGTTTATTGTCAACATCTATTAGATCCTTTACCCCAACTGACCCACCAGTGGGACTCTCATTAGATATTAATACTGTGCAGCTGTGTATTAAAAAAATTTCTGTTCCCAGCTTTGATCCAAAACTTTTGAAATGTACCAAATCTGTATCCAAGCGTAGGGGAAATGTGTGTAAAATGACACACGAGACTTTGTGAATCTTTCCATTGATGGGATAGAGCATCCATAACAACTTGGGGTTTAAATATTTCACTCTGTGAATGTCATATGCAACAAGCCAATGCAGAATAAATATGATAATGTCAGACAGCGTGAAATATTTTTCTCCAGTCTTTAAGGGGAACTCCACCAAACGTGTCTTTTCATGTTCACATTACATGTTTATGAGCCGACTTTGATGGGGGTGTTGTAAGGCTGCCGAGCCAGTGACCACAGTTCAATACTGGGTTTCAAGTTGTGAAGCCACTGGATATTTCATTCAGCCCTCGGGACAAATTCCAGCCATGTTTGTGGCGACTAAAAAACATAGTATTTGACAGGAAGTCTGGACATATTGGCCTGTGTTTGTGGCAAAAAATCTGGTGTTTTCAAGAAGACCTTGAGACCTCAAAAATAGGTGGGATTTTGATGCCAAAGTTGGAAATTAAATAACAAAATAATCATCTAAATTTAAATTTTCAACATTTAATCTTCAGAAAACAGCACAGAGTTATTCTCCCTCTCACCTAAAGTTGCATAAATCTGTGAAATGAGGAACTATTTATCACTTTTACTCATTCATTAATTCTTTTTTTTTGCCTCTGCCCTTAGGAGAGTCTGTGCACACCATGGTCTTGTGTTTGTTAGCCTTTTGATGGGGATTGAGGTGTTGGGACTCTCATCATCGACAGAAAAATCGATTTGGTGGGTTTTACAGCTGCAGTTACATAAAACTTTGCACAAGAAACAGGAATCCGTCTCTCCAGGGTGTCAGAAATTTGTTCGGAATCTTCATTCTCGTCTCCATTAATCTGCCTCTCTCACTCACTGAGAAGGGCAAAGGCCAGCGGTTACAGCACTCTGTGCAGTACCAGGAACAGGTTCTGATAACTTGAAGAGGAGTAACTGAAAGACTGTCATAAATTGGGAGAAATACAGGAGAATTGTGATGCATGTGGAGAGGCTAATGAAAAACAGGATGATCAGGAGGGTTGGCAAGTGTGCTCCAGCCATGTTTGACCAAACCTGCTGACCAAAAAAAGTGTTGTAAGCCAAAACTTCATCTTTTCCTAAACCTAACCAAGTTTTTTTGTGCCATAACCAAACCAGGTTGTTGTGCTCCAGAGGGAGCTGGGTGCAGTAATTTAATTACATCAAATGATGTCACCTGAGTCCAGAAAACTACACATCTTAAAATAGAAAATTAATCTTGGTTTGTGGAGGTGGAAAGAAGTTGAACGCATGAGGTATTTTGATCCGCTCCTTCTGCATGAGTTCTCACAGTTTCTTTGTAAATTGCCCATCGCGAGTCTGACGTTATTTGAACGCAACACTGAATCAGCTGAGCACTTCTTCAAAGCGACTTAAGGGGAGCTAAAGAGAGGAAAGTGGATATTACGGGGGGGAAACTACGCTGTGCTGTTGCGTAGGAGAGGAGAGGGAGAGGGGTACAAAGTCACCTCACCACATTCAACGCAGTACTGGAATAACATTGCATTTGACATGAACGTACAACCAGATGGGGAAGCATCAGGGGTGAGGCTGGGAGGGAGGAAATGGGACATAGCGTTAGACCGAGCCTGCACCATTTGCATTTCAGCAAGAAAATGCAGCGGTAGTAGCGGGAGTCACTCGGAGTGGAGGCAGAGTCAGCTGCAGTGCAGGTTACTCCGAGTGTGTGAACCACACGCCGTTAGGGATGAATAATAGAAGGTGGTTGTAGTTCAGGTAGCGTGCAGGGCTGGCACTCACAGGCTAGAGTCGAGATCAATAGGGAAGTCCAACACCTGAGATCTGAAATCGACTGGTTCGGTGTGAGAAAGAGGAACAGGTTAAACAAAAATTCACATCTCCCTTTACTTAATGCTCTGAGTTAGACATACAAACTCCAGTCCCTGACACTTCCTCCATATATCTCAGTGTTTGCCCTATCTTCTCACATCTACACCATCCACACCTGGAGCGTCCTTGTTAAATAAAGCATGGATCAGTCCAATCATCTACCCGTGACCTGTATGATAGCATCAGCAGGTCACAGGGCTGAGAAGCAGGTGCCATCCTGTCATTTGTGCTCACAGAGAAAGAGTGGCGGCATTCTATCGCTGCTGAATGCTGCTGCATGAGCAGACTGCAGGGAAAGGCCTTGGAGAGGCACTGGGGAGAGAGTGCACCATTCAACTGAATCATCAGGGCCATCAATGTAATGAGAGCCGATCGGTCCTGAGCAAAGAAAGGCAAGGAGAGGGAAGAGGGAGAGAGGGAGGGGGGTGGGATGGAGGAAAGGGGGGTAATGGGGAAAGCAGAGAGAGAGGCTGGGGAGGGTGGATGGTGGAGAGCAGTGGGCCAGAGAGAAGGAGAAATTGGGAGCGAGGCAGATAGAGAATATAGAATGGGAGGATAAGGACAAGGTGCTGATAGAGGGATAGACAGTAAACAGACTGAGGGCTACTGCAAAAAAAATGGGGGAACTGTGGTAAATGCTTGAGGAGAGACAGTGGCACGCCAAATAAACATTTACTTTCCCACCTCAGAGCGTACATGAAAACATCAGCGGCTGAAAAACACAAAGGAGGCCAACTGCACTCAAGACTTTGGCACTCAAACTGTCAAGAAAAAAAAAACATCACACAGAAGGGCAGGGAAAGGAAAGGATGACAAGATAGTGGTACAAAAAGAGGGGCAGTAAGCAAAAGAAAGAAATTACCTCTAAGGGACAGTATGTATTTTCTGCCACTAGGGGTCGCTCAGTCAAAACAATGAAAGCAGAGTAGTTTGATGATGTTGTGAGGAAGTGCGGGATCTTGGGAGTTGTCGTCTTCATCATTAAACGACCACCATTGCTTATTAAAATGATCAGTCAAAACTCACCAGGTTCACAGATGAGGTCACTTATTCAGGTTTTATGCTATGTTGAGTCACGTTTGCCGACTTCCTTCCTCACTCTCCATCATCCTGCATGTACATGGTTGTTATTATTATTGATTACCTATTGGAACCGATATGTATTTGCAGTTAAAATCCCTGGTTATAGCGACAGACAACAGTAAAATGACAGATTTCTGTGGGTTTGAAGGTTGTTGGAAACATTCTGGATTGTGTAAATACAGCAAATAAATAAAACACAAAAATACACAGCACAATATTATGGATGTTCTGATTCTCTAAATCCCAGATGCAAAAAAAAATGTGAAGGTCATGATTGCATAGAATTTTCAGCACTGACGGCTGTGCTTTTGTTAGACTATAATGCACTGAAAACAGTCTCTTCTACACTTTTTATGAGGTGCATTTGAAGGCACCACCACATCGGCGCACGTATCCGTTGCTGCATGAAGAGATGTTTGCTGTACAAAGTCATGTAGATTCCAAAGATTAAGATGTGCACCTTGTGGACCTCAAAGGCCCTCTGAGTGTGTCACACTCCTGCACAGACAGACAGCAGAGGAGACTGTCTCATCGATACTGCACTCGATTTTGATTGTGGACACTGAAGGCTCATTCCAATTCATTTCAAAACGAAATTGTGACACCCCTAACAAATATGTAACAAATGTCTTGTCATAATATCTAAAATGTTATATCGTGTGTAGGATTAAGTGGCATCTGCTGGTGAGGTTGCAGAGTGCGACCAACTGAATTCCCCCCACACACACTCCCAATCCAAGCATATAGGAGACCCTAGATTGGCCGTGAAACATGAAGGTACCTCTCGAAAGTCAGTGCTTGGTTTGTCCATTCTGGGCTACTGTAGAAACATGGCAGTGCGACATGGTGGACTCTGTGGAGGACGACCAGCTCCCTCTTTTGACATTATAGGCTCATTCCAAGATAACGTAAACCCAGTGACTCTTAGTTTCAGGTGATAATACATTAATGAAAACATTGTGTATAATCATCCTACACACTGGACCTTAAAGAGTAGCTACAATATTGATCAGCGAGGAACGTCTCTAATTTCAGAATGTTGTTCATAGCTGGGTCCTGATATTTAATTAAACTGCCATTTCCATGATTTAGTCCATTAGCTTCTCATTCTCAAAACGCCATCAACTCCGTCATTTCCACAGCGGTGACAACCAGGGCTATTGTTTGCGATCAGAGAAGCTGCACTTCCAAGAGGTCATTACTCATTTCTGGCATTCGTTTCGGCTCCGGAAGAGAAAGTCATAAATTATTTCGCTCACACATAATCCCGTTGCCAAAGCTGTGTGTCAATCATTACTGAGTCACTCCCGGGCCCCCTCACGTCCATTCCGTCACGTCCGGCCCAGCGGATCATCTATCAGTGGGCGATCGTCCGTTTGGACGGGTACCCTCTGTTATTACCCTCGTGTCTTGGGCCTCCCGCTGAATTACAATTGCAGAGTCAGTGAAGAGCCAGGAAGCTGAAAGGGTTGAGACCGGGTAACGAGCTCTGGGGTTGGTAATTAATGCCTCCATTTCCCCCGTTGGTGTCATCGGGGGGCATTGATCAGAGCGGAAGCGGGCCAGAGGGAAGTGGGCGACAGGCCGGGGGCACCACAGGGGGGATTAAGTCAAAATGTGGAGCAGAAAATAAGGGATGGATGACAGAGAGGTGAAAGAGAGGGAGAAAAAGAAGAGAAGGCGGGACGGGGGCTTTAAGTCTGGCACAGTTGTTCCCTCTTGAGATGGGTCTTCCGCTGGGGCTGGCTACTCTGTCAAAAGGCCTGCAGCTCTCACTGACACTTCAAACCAATACAAAACACACTGTAGTTGTGTACTCTTCTGTCAGAATTGAAAAGCAGAGACATCCAGAGGGAAAACGATGTGGAATCCAAAGATTGCCCTCCACACTGTAGATGTCACACTCAATGATTTATGAAGATGACGACCTCCACGTCCCGCGACACAAAACTTCGACAAAATGTGTTTATAGAAGCAAAGTGTCGCGTATCAGCCGCTGTGCAAGGTCGGCGAAAAGAAAAAAAAACACAGCAGCCCGTAATGGTGCGTCACCTAAACAAATGTAGGCGCTCACATAACCAGAACTGAACGGCCACTAAAATAGCAAGAAGTCGGAAAAAAGCCAATTGATACTGTGAAACAACAGAATACGCAATTCACTTTTCTCCACCCTGAGGGACTTCAGTCATCACGTATAAAAAAGAACGCAGCGCAATATATGAAGAAGAAGAGAAAAAAAAGCCAGGAGCCACATGGGAGTAAGTGGAGTGACCGTGGCAGCCACCATCGCTCTCGCTGCCACGTCTTTAGCTGTAGTCTCCCTGACCCTGTCTCTGTTTGCCTGGGAGGCAAGGCCTGGCGCTGCTGACGATAAAACAAACAGACAGGCCCCATTTATACAGTCAGGTGTCATGACAAGGGATAAACAGCCGGCTGCTCCGGGGCCTCTTGAGGCTCAGTCTACACTAATAGTATGGGCTATCATCATCCTCATCCTCACCATCACCCTCATGATCATCATCATCAAGAGCAGCAATAGTGGCGTTGGCAGAAGCTACAAGGTGCCTGCTGGGAAACGGACGAGCACTGACTCAGATTGGACAGAACTCAAGGGCTGCACTGTTTACTTTGCCGAGCTGTATTCATTCGTGTCGCTGAATTAATCGAGGCAAAGAAGAAAAAAAAAAAGAAAAAGCAATTGCCAAAAACATTGCGGGGGAAGAGGGGGTGTGAGGGAACAAAAAGAAAAAAAGGAAAGAAAAAGCACAGTCTCGAGTAGAGCGAGGCGGCCGTGGCAAGCATGCGGCGGGAATGACAAGAGTGTGGCTGTCATCGCGAGGGATGAAAAACAGCACCTCTCGAACGAGGCGAGGCAGCGGCTGCCTCTTGCGCCAGCGAGGAAGGGGATGCGCAGGGACCACAAACGCAATTATCTTCACGCCAGCTTTGTTGTTTGTCAGAACTGGCACGCGTTTAAGGACCTGGGTGTACTGATTATATGACACCCGGAGAGCCTTCGGGGTGGACAAGAGGCAGCCGGCAGGGAGTCATTACCCAAGCCAAATAGACTTCTCATTTGTTTTTTCCGTCGGGCTAAAGCATCAACGGGAATAAACAATGGCTGATAGATACTCAATCAACAGAGGCGTCGCACCCTTGTAGTGGGTGTCTTTCCTTTTGAAGATCTAATTACCAAGTCCCAGCATCAAATCATGGGAAATAACCACTCATAGGAGGAGCTGTGCGCGAATCCAAAAAAGGTTGTCAGGGCACCCCTAGGACTGTGTTCAGATATGATCTGGTGTCTGGGAGCGAAATCACATATGACCACCTGACAGATGGTATAATGTGGGCACAGGGGTTATTTTCTGACAGTGTGAAAATCATGGCGCTGCTGGCACCTTTCAATAACGCCAGCTGGTCTTTTTCATAGCATTCCATCTAATTTAGGAAAAAAAAAACGAAAAATGAAAAAAAAAAAGCTATTTTCTTTATTTTGTCATGCCTCCACAGAGTGTCACCATCTTGCTGTGAGTGTAAAGCGTTGTGAAAATATTCTGAAAGCAGGTACTTAATAGCAGCTATTCTGAAAATACCTGTTGACAACCTGCAATCTCGGTGCCAGACAGAGACAACTGTCCACACACTGGCAGCGCACTGCCTACAGTCTGCTGGTCCAGTGCCAAGGTCACACACATTCACACACACACACACACACACATACACGCGGGATGGCTGAGTCCAAACACGGTGAAAAAAAACCACGGGTGAAAAGTGTTTTGTCTGTACGTGACGAGACAGGTCAAAAGGGCAGGCTGGAACATCCACACCAAAGTCTACAGCTAGAAATTTAGACATAACCCCGAAACAACGATCAAGCTCGTACCAAGTGTCTGTCTGGAGAGAGAATATCTCACGCCTGTCCGCAACAACACTAACTTATTAGTAGGGATGCACCGATATATAAGCTGAACGTCGTTACTGGCTGATATTGTCACCTTGTTGACTGCACTGGCTCACCAGTGGCAGTGTCCAATGTTTATCTGGCGTGTCACATTGATTTTTTTTCATGAAATACTGGCTCATGACATCCGTGCCATCAGTTTGGCTGTGTAGGCTGACGGCTGAGTAAGCACTGACAAGTTCTCATCATTGAGTAGGTAGCCGCGGAGTGTCACATAAAGGCTTTCGAAGCTGTGAAAATAATCTTTTTAATGTGACGGAGTGTTATGAATGTGTTTCATAGATGTGTATGATCACATTTGGGCTCCTTGAAGGGCTGATTGATTGACTCAAACTGTTATTTTTTTAGAATGTGTCCCTGGCATTTAAGGGGGTATAAATAGCAACAAAAAGAAAAACATAGATATCTGCACAGCATTCCACAATTTGGCGCATCTCTACTAATTAGATTACTCTCTACAGGCATGCCATCTGCTGTGCGAGGCTATAGTGCTTTGGGCTAGCTGCTAACGTCAGCTAAATGCTCGCCAATTTCGCACACCTGGAGTGTGCTACGTGTTATGGGTGTGCGTCTTGGGAAGGCGTGTTTGAGGCTGGCTTCCGATGCAGCTTAGGTCAAGTGCTTGATTTGAGGAAACGGATGCCTTCAACCACATCAAAAAAATACCCCAAAAAATGAAAAAATGAGCGCCTCATGTTCCCCGTCACTCCTTGAGTTCCTCAGAACCTTTTCTTGTAGCCCCAAGATTTTGAGCCAAAGGGGCTGCTTATAACAGTTTGAAGCACTTTATTATCAGCCATATATAAGCGGATTGTAATGTGATTTGGAGATGCAAGAGATCTTTCTCGATTGCCCATTCAAGCCATTTTTTAAAAAGTTGTTTAAAGCTGCCAGACTGTGGATTTCTTTTTAAAGGACCATATTGTACCAGGTACAAGCTTAATGTATGGTCATTTTTTTAAATGTGGGTTTTAAACGGTCTAACTCTCAAGTTCAGTAGTCCCACAGCCCGGCGAACGGAGCTGCTCCACAGACGGTTGGTATGCCAGATGGCAGCAGAGCAAACCGACTCTGACTGGGGTGGGTGTCATCTTTTTCTGCAAACACAAGAAGTGACACATCCTGGCAGGGTTCTATCGATCTTACAATAACTTTCCTTGGGAGGTCAGGTTAGCAAAATGTGTCTCTTCCTATATGTATGTTTGATTCGACTAATATCGAAAACTGCTATATAAAGAAAGTGCTGTAGTAATGTAATGAGAAGTAGTATGTGCAGCAATCCAATGATAAACAAACCATGTATGCTACTTCTTTTCCCCCCCAAACAAGATACCCTTATTAATCAATTCATTTATCATTCATCGACCACATGTATTAGATGGCTGAATGGGGTGAAAAATGTGCTGCTTGTTTGATAAGCACTTCCAAGAATCCTCGTCAAACCTGCTCCTTGTACACGTGTTTCATTATGCTCTTGCTTTAATAGCATAAAGAAGCTGGCTATTTTTAATCCATGCAAGGTTTTCTGCACTATACATAGATGACAAACACTCTGTTGGATTTTTAATGGTACAAGAGAGCCTTGCCCCCCATCTCCTCCTCTGAGGATATCATCTAGTCGTATTCAGTTAGCGCAAAAAAAAAAATACTTTAACCCTTTAATCCAGCGGGACTGATGTTAAAGGAGTTCTCTCCTTTGCATTTATGCTTTTAATACCGCATTTGCCCCGATTTAGCATATCTCCAAGGGCACACGCATAGTCACTCTTGTCAGTTCCTGCTTCTATTGATGGTGCAATTCCCATCACTTAATTTACCGGGACCAGCATCACAGACGAGACCTGCTCATTTCCATTTATCGAACTCCCATTTCTATTCCATCTGCTAACTAGTCACCTGTGAAACTAGTTTTTAACCACGACTTTAAAGCGCACTGGCTTCAGACGTCTCCCCCATCCCCTTTACTAGTGTTTATTCCCGACAATAAAAAGCACTGGAGGGGTACACACTGCCAGCTCAGATCGTTACATTGTAAAACACCATGGCAGTGTGGCACGCAGCACTGCGCATCGAGAAGCTAAGTGTGTCGAGGAGGAATTAAAGAATAAATTTCCCCCCCTCCAATTAAAAGGCGTATTTGTGCAACGTGAGCGGAGGAAGGGAACATTATCAATGAGGGGAAGAAAACACACTGTTACAACTCAGGAGGCACAATTACTGAGGCTTGTGGTATGCAATTAAATAGTGCTATTTAGACAGCGCTACTCCCTGCTAATAAACACAGAACATATAGAGGAGACAAACCAGGCTTCGGATGTACCTCTGATTCCCAACAGCTGGGGGAACAGATGACTGTAAAGTAAACACAAACAGCAGAAAAATGACTCCATCAAAGGAACATGAGGCGACGAGACTATGCAGTCACATGAGGGGGTAGATTCTGAAGAATAGAACTATTCAAGATCTTGAGACTTGAAGGTAAAACCAGGGCTCAGGCAAAATAAACACAACACAGTTGAAAAAAAAGAACATCACAGGTTTTATTGAGACAGATGTTTTCCAGGGTATCATCCAAATTATGTGTATGTAGGGCAAGCATCACACTACTCCCACACCGTATTAACGTATGTTTGAGTCACTGCCACCCCTCTCTGCAGCACCCCCCCAAAAATCATACACGGTGCAAGGTGAGTAAAGACGACTGCCATTGTTAAAAATGTACAATATAAAGCTTTAAGCTAGCAACAAGTCAAAAATGGGTAACAGATGTATAGCAAGTGGAAACCAATCAGTAGCCGAGTCCTTTTTATTGATGAGTCAACCCTACTGACATTTCAGAACATCTCAAACACTGGATACTAGAATAAACTCCTAACTCGTTTCTCCGCTTCCTTGCTACAACTATGCCTGATCCTTGTACTGCTGGTGCAGCATGAGCACGTCCTCCTGGGAGACCCTGGTCCAGCCCTCGCTGTGGACGTGGTAAAGGTTGACCTGCCCTCCGCTGTAGGCGTCACGGAATGTGGCCTGGTAAATGGCGCGGCGACCGAGCTCGCAGGCCTCCTCCACGGACAGGTCCTGCCGCAGGCCGCTGTCCATCACGCCATAGGCGTACATGGAGCCCGAGCCCACGGCGAACAGATCGCCGCACACCCGGTTCCCCTCTGAGTCGACGTAGTACAGCCCTGAAGACAAAAGGACAAAGAGGAAGGTCAAGAGGGTGCGAAGGAACAGGCACGGTGTAAAGAGAGATGTGTTCCATGTGAAAACGTCCTTTGTTCTCTCTCGACTCAGGTGTTGAGATTTGTCAGGAAAACTGAGATGGTGTACATGTAACACTTCCACACAAACAAACACACGAGCTTGTAAGCACACACGCAGCATGTCCTCCAGAGAGAGAATATGAACAGCTGCAACCTCTCCAAGTGAAGTAAGGCTGGCAGATATGAACAGCTGCATCCTCTTCAAGTAAAACGAAGCCGGCCACGGGAACCTGCTGACGAGGCGCGGGCCACATCGCTGTCTGCCCAGGGGCCTTGCTCGGGGCCTTATTGATCCCCGCAAACACGCTAAAAATTAACTATCGACCCGCAACCCGAAGCTGCACAGGTAACTGCACCTCGCACCTCAAGGAGGACAGGAAAAAACAACAGCATGCTCACATTCTGTGGACATCAGTCAAGCGAAGCACATTCATAGCCTTCCAGATATAAACACACGCGCACGCTTCCACACAGACATTTCCTTCGCCTCCACACATACGCACCCTTGGATGACACACGACAGCACACACCCTCACCCCACACCGAACTGGTCATTCATGTAATCCCACGTGCACTGCAGACCCACACTGCTCTGATGGACCTGTGAGGGACGGTTTGCTCCGTAACCACGCTCCGTGGACTCGCATGCGAGACATTTTGTTCCACACCGTGACACACTTTCTAGGCCCGATCCCAGAGTGACGTGGCACGGGTGACTTGCGCCAGCCTGTGTGCTCGCCCACAGCCAGCCTGCAGATGGTGAAAAGACACCCTGCAAAAAAAAGGCATGTTTTTCCACCGCGCTTCGCATCGCGAAACCTGTGAAAATGATATTCACACAGAAAAACGCAGGGACACATGCATACGAAATTGCCTAATATCCACCACTATCGCTCATCTGCCACATTAAAAAACACTTCAAAATGCCCCCAGATTGCACATCCTCGCTTGTCGAGTTCCTCAGCTAAACTAGTGACAGTCTATTAGGGATAGAGCACCACTTGCTTTTCTGAAAAAAAAAAAAAAAAAAGGGCTTACCATTGCTTTCAACTGGCAAATTGCAGCTTCCTCAGCCTGTCGTTAGCTTGCCATGATAATCATCCAGTGCCTGCCTATGCACGGGGGTAATTTGCCATTCTGAGACCTGCCTGTTCCTCTTGAAAACTGTGAGGGACTCGTTAAAACCATAATAGGCAGGGAGCGAGAGTTGTAAAGGCAGCCTCTTGTGCTGAGTAGCACAGTTGACGGAGGTGGATAAGGACTCTTTAGGAGGTCCAAGTTTAGAAGCAGAGCGGCACCACAAAAAACACTTCCCACATCCAATCCATTCCAAAACACACCTGGGGTCTTTGTAGAGCCCGATGCGATAACGCCAAACTGTCTCTGCACCTCACATGCTAACGCAGAAAAGCATGAAGGTGGCTACGAGTGCTCAGAAAACAAAAATGGGGGGGGGGATTCATGAGGCCCACTTAAAGCGGAAGCAGGGGCACGCTGCCTGGATGGCGGAGCAGTGCAGCAGTGGCAGCCAAGTGAGGCTCCTTCCACTCCACTTGATCAACTGACAGGTGCTTAAGGAGCCTTTTTTTTTTAGCAGCAGCAGCTTGTGTAGCGTGTAGCTGGCTGGAGTGACAGCTTTTAGAGGTAGGCGAGGAGCACAGGGCAATGGATGGGTGGCTGGCATCAACTGGGTCAGCATCTGTCCATCATCTGTCCCTCTCACTAGAATTCACCACTGGATCAGGAGTAAAAAGCGAGCAGCAGTTAAACGGGGGTGGGGGGGACGTTACATCACTCTCTCGGGAGTGGCTGTAAACTGAGTGCCACATGGGTCTCATCTGACGAGGTCTCATAGCGTACACCTACATCACGTCTAATCACACGACACTTTACCCTTTCACGTCCTTGTAGGAAGCAGCAGAGGGTGCTACGCAAAATGCGGTTGCTTTTCACTGGGGAAGGCAAAGCCACTACAGAGTTATCAAGCTTTAAGTATGCACTGATGAAGTGTCATAACATTTAATGGCATTACATAGAGCCATATTTGACAAGCTTCTCGACATGGCTTTTATTTGGCATGCAGCTTAAGACACTCAATCAGGGAAATAAGTGCTCTTGACATGACTGTAGCTAGCTAATGAGCTTCCACCTAATCGCGATTGATTTAATTTACATGACATTTACCTCTCCATTCAATCACTGGCATTGTGGGGGCCATGGCAAAGCTCCCACACCTATTGAACTTATACAGGGATCATTATTTCCCCAATTGACTGCCCGGGATTTAACACGTGTCATTTACGTTTGTTGGCATACCGGCGGGCTGCCATTGTTCACGCAGCCCTCTCTGCTCTCCAGACAAAGCCGGCATCGATCTCGGCGGGCGTACGGGCATTATGCATGCGACCCAATTGTCCGGGGCTGAGACCCAACGTCCATCATCCCGCCGCGCTCACGCTGGCCCGCAGTCCCAGCCTCATCGATTTCCCATTACTGTGTCACTGTGGCGGACTCTTTAAGCACACCTTCTGTGATGTACGGCCTCACACTGTGTGGCATCCAAAAGCCACAGCTTGACGTACAATGAGGGGCAGAGCATAATAGAGGCTGCAGCACCATCTAGTGGGGTACTCTGGGAACTGCACGTATGTTTATACTCGCATGCAGCACATATATTTTATGGATGACAGGAGAAGATGGAGAGTTTCCTTCAAAGATTAAAAAAATAAGTTTAGATACTTGATAGTTTGTCATTTCACATCAAGGAAAAAAAAAACTACCAGGCCTAAATGTAGTGAAAGCCTAAGCAGAGTGAGATATTTATGAAAACTACTACATAGCTTTCAGAATATCTACAAACATTAATGATATAATTAAAGCTGCAAAGTTTCTGATTGTTCCTTTCCAGCTTCTAAGATACGAGTATCTGCTGCTTTTGACTGTTCAAAACAGAATATATTGAGGTTTTGAACTATTGAGTGGATAACACAAGACATTTAAAAATGTCGCCTTTGACTTTTCACTTTTCTGTGATGTTTTGTCAGCCCAACATTAAATGGATACATTGAGAAAAATACATAAATTAATGTAGATCAAATGAATCATTGGATGCATCTAATAGAAAGCAACCTGCCAAGTGGAACTATTCTAATAGACATGGGATGACCCATAAGACCAATGGTACCCAGCTACAGAGCATCAGTGATAACTCTTCCACTAAACTCAGGCAGAACCAATAGTTGCTTTGTTTTGGGTGAATCATAAAGGAACTACAGCTTGCTTTTTGTTTCACAGCTCCCTACTGTAGGATGAGAGATAAAAAATGCTTGAATATAGGATTCATCAAAGATGTTTTTCCCTCCACAGGAGGCTTACATCGACCTTTAAATACTTTTCTTCACTTACCTGAACTCCGATATTATATGACGCTACAAATCCCACCTAAGTACAACAAATGTTGAATAGGTATAAACAAGGGATACAAGAAGTGACTGTCAGACAATACCCAGAATAATCTGCTTTTCGCGGCCAATAGCAATAAGATAACTGCTAATTACACATTTTCATACTTTAAAGGCTCTGATATATTGAGCAAACATTGAGTATTCCATAGCTCTATTAAGCTTTGCTGTGTTAAAACTTTTCCATCCTGTCGAACAATTATTGAAGATGTATTATAATTTACAGTCGTGTTGCCTTCCACTGAAACTGTAAAAAGTGTCCAGGCTAGCGGGCAACATGTTCAGCTCTCTAGTCTACACTGTGTGGCTCTACCTGGTTCTTCATCTCTTGTGTTCATTGGTGTACTGTAAACCAACTTTTATGGTGCATACATTGGAGTATATAGATGCTGTAGTTGGTAGGTCATTGAAAGAGAGGCTCAGGCAAATCTGCATCATATTATTTTTCTATTTATCTGCAGCAAATCAGCAGCTGATAGTATAAATTTCCCAAACATCTGGTTGATACAGTTTTTCTATTCATTTTGAAAAAAATAACAATACTCCTCCCTGAAATTGATCAGACATAATTTCCCAAAAATTTTTTTATCCTAAAATAATTTAATAATTTAAGTAATCGTATTCCCTTACAGACTTACATTAACTTTTAGTAAATCAGTAATCTAATGCTGGATAAATAAATAAATAAATAAATAAATAAATAGCAGTAGAAAATGGACATATGTGTGTCATATACATCTGTGGTATTTACCTGGGCCTCTCTTGTCCCAGCCACACACCATGGTTCCCATGCTGAGTCCCATGCCTTTGTACTGGTACACCATGTTAGCGAGCAGCTTGGAGGCCGCTGCCACCGAGATGCGCTCCTTGTTGCGGAGCTCATAGATGCGGCACTGACGAGCCAGCAGGCGCTCCCAGAAGCTGCAGTCTGCAGCTCCTCCGGCCATGGTGCCCAGCAGGTAGGGATTGATCTCAATCACCTTCTTCACCGTCTGCGAGGCAATGTAGGAACCCGCTGTGGCTCGAGAGTCCACCGCAACAATGACACCATGCTGGAACTGAGAGAAAACAACAGCAGTGGGAGAACACTTTAGTGAAGGACATTACAGCAGGAGGGAAACAGGTTAACAGAGCAGTCACTGGTGGATCAGGATGTCTATATTTGGTATTGTAAATATTATCGCAAAATACATTTAAACACAAATTAAACATCTGTAAATCGTCACAACTAAAGTGATCAAGTACCACTAACTTATCTTACACCTTTAATTTCATAGGTTCAGAGCCTGAAATGGGAGACTTCAAACGAGTTAAGAATACAGGCTATTTTTTTACACAGTGGAGCCACATAGTATAAATCTAAGAACGAGTAGTTTAATCATCTATCAAGCAGAAAAGTGCTGCTGCTCTATAGTTGTCAAAAAGATGTAATATACGTTTCGGCTCTGCCAGAAAGCTGCTGGATAAAAGGGAAGACTTTTGCTCTTTCCTATAAAACCCCTCCATCACTGAACTGACAGTCACAACGGGCGTATAGAGCTCAAGTGAAGACAACAGCTTTGGTCAGTCAGAGGGAGATGTCGGCTGGGGAGGTTTTTTCTTCGACTAGCTGCCCCCCGCATTCAGGGATTAAGGGATAAAGTTGGCGTTATTTTATATTTTCTTTTTATCAACAAATCCCCTGTAGAGACCAGAATCCACTGCAGTCATGTGGTTCAGTATTTACACTGCTCTGCTCCTCTGGCGCTCTGAGAGGAAAATGCTACATTGGCTGTTTTCACAGTAATGAAAAGATAGATTGAAAAAATGAAATAGGATGGCTTTTTGATGTGTTTAGGGTAGTTTTGGGATGAGAAAGGGGTTCAAATCACAATTCTATTATTGGCATTTATCCAATGTTGACTATGGTGATTTCATGAAACCTGTTGGTAATTGCAAAATAACCAAAGTCAAATAAGCACATTAGGATCACATTCCCACTTTTGTTGACACTGATTGATGCTTAATGAGCGCCATCTTAGTTCTCTACTCCTACGACAGTCAAGGACAATTTCAACAACAGTGATTTAGTAGTGTCAAAGGCTGATATACCAAGTTTTACTAATACTTGGTGAACCAAACACTCAGTGTGTAATGCATTCACTCTAACAAAGAATTGGAAAGGCTGCTATAATTTGTTCTCAAGATTCTGTAAACAGCCTGCCAGGACAAATGGTTACTCTATACATTAACTTACATTTTAGCCTGTTAGTTCCTCTGGTTTAAAGTTAAATTATCTTTTAATGGCACTGATAATTTATTAGGGTTGAAAAAAAATGGGCTCAAATACACAATCTGATTAGAGAAAATAATGATGTGCAATACATCTTGCCAGTTATATTTCAGTGCCACAGTATTCCTAGACACCATGGACATGTTATGTTTAACTTGGAAAATGTGAGGCATTTAGATAGCTCTATCATATCTAGCTGTTATTCCACAATGCAATGACGAAGCTTATTATTCGAACAACACTGATGTGACATTATGCAAAATACACATTTAAATAATTGTTATAAATGTGTTGAGAATTATTGAAACAACATGAACATTAGCCAACTTAGTTTGAGATTGATCAAATCAAACCCGACCACAGCATGTGTGGATGCGGCGAGGGTGCCATTTACAGAATTGGCATCTTATTTGTTATTCATGCGTTGATCGGATGCAATTTGAGCCACAGGGCAGAATAGCCACAGTCACTGACTCCTACACAGTAATTACAGATGTGGCGGTCATGGCTGCATCTAGATGACCAGCCTTCGCTGACGTTTTCTCTTTAGAAAAAAGTTATCTAACAGCATCTAAAGTGGCTAGCGTTGTGTGAACGCCTGCAATGAGAAAGCGGTTTGTAGCCATGCTAGCATGCTAACACTGGGAGACGTAGCGTTACGTTAGCCCTAAAGCATAATGTTTACAAACGTTATCAAATGTTAACCTTGACAACCATAGTCAGCGTTGTCGTTTTATTTTGCTAGCTAATTACAACAAGCGGCTCGTTTACTTACTTTAAATGCTAATGTGGTGGTTCCATGCAGGAACTCTATTTTCCTCTCGACGCCGTCCTCGTCTCCGGCACCCAGCGGGTTCTTCACCAAGAAATTGAGACCGTCTCCCGGCGTGGCATCAAATCCCACGCCGCTCTGTTCTGGTCCACATCCATAGGTAAAAGGTTGACAATTGTCAAAGGAAAAATCCGCACAATCACTGTTTAACACACTAGCAAGTGCCATCTTTGAAACTGTCTGATGAGCAAGCGACTTCCGCCGTGTGAGGATCCGACAATTTATTGAGTCATGGTGGCGCAGAGCACGCAGCGCCCCCTGTCTTTGTGGCGGACTGCAGACTTTGTGCCTCTAAGTACAAGCACGTAAACAGTCTGTGTGAATTGTGATCCAGGCAAACAAAAACAAGATTTACAGGCTTAACAATTTGGTAGGATGCTCAAATACATAAATTATTACGGAAAGATATATTGACTAGCTAACAAAAGCGGGTTAACTCTGAATAACTTGGTTTAGTGTAGTAGCTGACTATTTCTAACCCTTGACCCCCAGAAACCCCCAAAATGTTGCCTCATCGTGAAGCATCTAATTCAGTCAGTCTCTTCCTTTCCTCAACCCTCTTTGCCCTCCTTTCCATGTCTCTATAATATTCCTCTTTCAGGTCCTCTCTTTTTCTTTGGCTACATCCCTTGGCTGTGATGTGGAAGAGGTCCACATTATTTCCTGAGTAGGCATCCCTGTGAGTAGCTCTGAACACTGCTTCTCTTGCCAGGGAGACTGCCTCATCTTTACTCAGAGTCCACCTTAGCTCTCGATCCAGGACTCCATAAGCATAAGGAGAGCCTGAGCCGACAGAAAAGACGTCCCCCTGCAGCCGGGCTCCATCGCTGCACACATATATCAGCTTAGGGCCCCTGAGAGGAGATGCAGAATGTGCAATTTCAGTAGCATCTTGGCTGAATGAGTCCTCTGACCTCTGGACACAGTCAGTGTTGCCTGCTTCTTTCTCCCAGCCACACAGAGTAAGAGCCACACACACTTCAGTCCCTTTAAAAGGGTGCAGCATAAAGGAGAGGAGCTTGGCAGTGCCACGGATTGAAAGGCGACGTCTGTGCCGCAGTTGGTAGAGTCTGATCTCTCTGGCCAGAATTCTCTCCCACAGCATGCAGTCCGCACCACTACCAGAGGAGGTGACTACTAAATGGGAGTGAATTGGGGTAATCTTATGAACAGCTGGACAGGCAACAAGCCCCCCAGCACTGGCTCGTGTGTCTGCAGCGGCGATGACCCCACCTTGGAAGATGAAACCCAAGGTCGTTGTTCCATGGGACAGAGGAAAAGGCCTGCGGACAGTCACTGAATGGTTGGCGGGGGGAACGGGAAATGAAGGTCTTTGGTTAACGGTGGTCGAGTTTGGCAAAGAAGCTGGTATCAAGAAATGCAGCGGGGTCCCATTGTTTCCAGCAGATTTCTCTTGTCTCAATCCAAAATTGTTGGAGTCAGTTGTATGATAAGATGTGGCAGCATCTTCCAAATACGAGGCAGGAAACCACTTGCGATGTAAAAGTGTCTCTTCAAAGCCACAAACATCCTCCAAAGCCATAATGGTGTAAGTGACACAGATTCCTTTATCAGTATATCAGAGTGTCTTTCTCAGAGAATGGCAGGAAATAAAAAAGTCACAAAGACGGAGCTGTAAGATCTGTAAGAAAACTGTTCAAACACACTAAAAAGCCTCATAAATCCCACTATGTTTGTATTGCTGACTGCTGCCATCAACTCTAATTCTCTCACTGACTCTCTGATCTGAAAGTCAGACTTTTTACCCTTTTATAGCCTTCCCAAAATGACGCCTTTGTGTCCAAAAGCCTGCGAGTTGGTGATGTTAAGTGATATTTTATCCTTCCTGCTGTGAAAATGATATCAACAGACGCTACTTTCTGCAAACTTTACATGTTCTGCGAAGAGTCCGAGTCATCTTGCAAGCTGTGTGCAAGTTCATACATATCTGTGACATCATTTTCAGCTTGTTGTTGCTACTGCCATATTTTCCATACTTTAGCTGTGTCTAAAATATGACCCAGAGGCACAACAAACAGTGGTTATTTAACTATCCATCACATTAATGTAGACCTACACAAATGAGACCATGGACCACCCCTTTTATAAGCTTTTGTCCCAGGGTCCGCATCTCATAAGACTTTCATTTTTAGATTTTGTATGAGGAGGGTGTATGGGACCCATTATCACAACAGTCATGTATTCTGTCATGGTATTACTTATGCATGGAATTATAGTGAATATGTTCCCCATTTTGCTGTTGACCCCTGGAACATCTACAAGGCCCCTGAGGGCCCCCATACCCCACAATGAGAACAACAAAAACATTAGGGATAGAAAAACTGAAGAATTAATTTATCTGATGGAATACCAATCACCTTTGGTCATTTTTTTCTGCCGATAGGATCTATTTGTATAACTGTGACTTTAATAAATATATATTTTATCAAATTACAGTTATATCATTTGTCATAGTAAACATATAAACATACACATTTTTGGAGAGAGATATCAAATATTGACATGAAAGCATCAACTGTTAAGTTCAATAATCACAAACTAAAGACCATAGGCAGTTATCGCGGTAATTTAGACATGCAACAGGACTGCTTGCGATGCCATTTCGGGTCTAAATCATCCGCTACCCAATGAGAGAGCACGTCCTTGCAGATCCAAGATGGCGTCGGTTTCCTCCTAAAACAGAGCGACGAGACGGTCCCAGTTCGATCCATTCAGTCGGCTAGAATCATGGCGTCCGCCAGTACGGGGGGCAGAGTGTCCTGCGGGAGAGATTTGAATTGCGTGCCCGAGATAGCCGACACGTTAGCTGCGGTCGCCAAACTTGGGTAAGGAGAGTGTTGCCTTCCGCAAGATATTTTGTAGCGCAATTGAGTTTACTTGAGGGGCGCGCTGGTTTGCTAGCGTAATGTCGGTGCGTGATGCTTGCTAAGCTAGCCGGTGAATTACCAGCACGTGCAGAATCACAACGATGCTTTACACTGATGTCCAGTGTTTGTTACACTCCTATAGGCTGTGGTGTTGGAATGTGTGCGCTTGCGTAAATATGTGTCCGTGTCACCTCTGCTTGACATTATAAATCATATGATTTTTCTTAAAACGATGTTCTTTCTTTCTTCGGTGTCCAGGTTTGACTTCCTCTGCATGCCCCTGTTCCACTCGAGGTTCACGAGAGAGTTTGAGTTAGATCCCGCTAAATCCCGAATCGGTGCCCAGACCCGGTCAGACCTGCTGCTGTGTGGAAGAGGTTCGTGGTACTACCCTCAACTTTCTATCATGTCAGGCCTTCATAGACACTAAATTACTGTGTCCTGTCTTTAAATTAGATAACTGTATCCCTGTATGCTAGAACAGGCCTCCTGTGACACAGTAGATGGATGGGTGATCATGTGTAAACCTACAGATTCCAGTTCTTCAGTTTATATTCATTGTTATTCTCAGACGTAATTCGATTCTTTTGGTTTGGTTTACTGACAACAATTAAATATACACTAATCAAAATGAGTTAGGGATATGGGTGCATGTACATGGATCTATGCAAAAAAAGTCAAGTGAGATGTCGCTTTCATTTTTAGGACCAAAAAAGTCACAGCATAAATAATAAAGCGAAGCACTAGAATATCCCTTAGTCATATTGAGTAGTATTTGTAAAAAAGAAAATGGACATCAGACTATTATTGGAGACAGAAGGAAAGGTCTGTACATGCTCGGGGTTTACACAGTCCATCTACATTTATCTAGGTTGTCCCAGGTGTTAAATGTCTGATATTAAATATATTAGGAAACAATCTAAGGTATCTGAGACACGCTTGAAATAAATCACATCATGAAATGACATTTTAGATATATTGAAAATTAATAATTGCTGGCAACTATTTATTATTCATGTGCTATTTGATTACTTTTTGCAATCTGGAGCCAGTGAAATAGATGGATGTTCTCACTGAGAAGAGACTCTAGGGATAGAAAATAAATGCTAATATGTCGATTGATGCATTTCCTTCGTTATCCATTATGCTTGGTCTAGACTGGAATACACTAATTGTTGGGAAGCTCTCGCCATGGATCGACGCAGATGCAGAAATCCAGACAGAACGCAGAAACTCCGAGGCCGTAAGTTGCTTACCTTGGACAATTCTATGACGTTCACTGTCTTTGAGGCTGTCAGGGATGTTGTTGTTCGAGTGTCTCCTATCTACCCTTCTGAATCTGCCTTTTTGTGTTATTCTCCCCTTTATCTTATCATTATTTTTTCCTGTGGTTCTCTCCAGGCTCTGGCACAGGAGCTAAACTTCTCGGCCTACCTGGGTCTGCCTGTCTTCATGATCCCTCTGAAGGGCCCGTGTAACGCCAATCTAGCTCGCGTGCTGCTAAATCATATCCACACTGGACACCACACCTCAAATGTAAGACACATTGACAAACTAAGCATGCACGTGTAGATTGCAGAAAATGGCTGAAATCACCAGCTAACTGCTGTTGTCCTCCCGGATGTGATTCAGTTCTGGATACGTGTCCCGCTGTTGGCTTCAGAGGACATGCGGGAAGATCTGATTGAGAATGAACCAATCACCTGCATTGATGACACAAGTGTTGATGAGAAGACCTGGAGCTGGTTAGTGTCACACCAGTCCACTTCCTTAGCAGTCGAGTGCTGTCTGCATGCTAAAACTGTTATTGATTTCCTTTAAAATCGAGACTCTTTTTGTTTACTTGCCTCTGCTCTTTTAGGTGGCACTCATTTAGAACCCTTTGTGATTACAACAAGAGGATCTGTCTTGGTGAGAGAGCACACTGTGAAGTATGAGCCTGGGGCAAAGTCAGTGCATTAAAAAATAATTATGGTCGTGTCTGCTACTAAAAATGTACCTTGTTTTCGTGTCCCTGAAGCTATTGAAGTTGGAGCAGACATGCCATCAGATGCTGTGATCGATAAGTGGCTCGGGGAACCAATCAAGGCAGCCATACTTCCCACCAGCATCTTCCTAACCAATAAGAAGGGCTTCCCTGTTTTGTCAAAAGCTCATCAGCGTATAATCTTCTCTCTCTTCAAGGTATAATTCAACAGATTCAACTGAAATTCATCACCAGCCAAATGCGTAAGTGTTGTTTTAATAAAAAAAATTAAAAAACTCTTGTCTTTTTTCAGTTGGAAGCCCAGTTCATCTTTACAGGAACCAGTCGCCACACTGAGAAGGACTTCCGATCCTACCTGCAGTACCTGGAATACCTCAACCAGAACCGGCCCGCTCCCAATGCCTACGAGCTCTTCGCCAAAGGCTATGAAGACTACCTGCAGTCTCCCCTCCAGGTGAGCAAATGCTTCTTTGTGCTTATTTATTTAAAATGTGTATCTTTTTTTATCTTTTGTGCCTTTACTTGTTTAATAATGAAGACTGTATTTTTGTATCCCTTCCTCCCTTTTAGCCACTCATGGATAACCTGGAGTCTCAGACATATGAAGTGTTTGAAAAGGATCCTATTAAATATTCACAGTACCAACAGGTAAGACGGCTGTGACGGTGCGGAGTACTGGAACACAGTAGAGCATAAAGGGATCACAGTTTCATGTGCTAATTTTTACCCAGAACCCCAAATTCCCAAAAAGGGGACATTTTTAGACCTTGTAGTGAACCCTTGTCCCAAGAAGCATTGATGCCAAACTACACTGCATCCAATCTGCTCCATTTCTTCTTGCGTAATAAGCTATTGATTTATGGACATTTTATGTAAAGCTATGTGAAATGGTTATTTGTTGCTGGATGAAGTTGTCAACCTCACAAACAGATAGTCTTCCATTTCAACAAATGGTCAATGTATATTGGTTCATAAAAGAAGTATTATCGTATTGACCCAAATATAGGACGACCCTGGTTATAAGACGACCCCTCTTTTCAAGACTAATCTTCAGAAAAAGACTCTGATAACCAAAATTTGTTTCTCAAACTCACATAACCCTCCTGTCAATCTCTTGGAAGCGGCCGCTTAGTGGACCACGATAAGCTTTTCTCTTACCGTTAACGTTTTCAGACGGTCTTTTTGGACCCGCCATCTTCAGACGTTGTATTGACCACCATTATCTTAAAAAATTATTATCATAGCTCCGCCTCAGATCAGATGTCTCTTAACTTGCCCCACTTTTGATCCACTATGCTCCGTCTTGTGTAAAATCACAGCGTCTCTCCATTGTTCATCTCCTGTCACTTCTTCTCCGCTGTGATTGACAGATGACACCATCCACAGTGTCAGTGACGCCTCTACATTAAGCTGGCGCCCTCTGCTGTTACGGTCGTGTAGCGACCCAGACAACTATCAGCATATGTCAACGGTTAAACCCCGATTATAAGACGACCCCTCTTTTTCACATGATTTTCATCGGAAAAAAACCTCGTCCGATATTCGGGTCAATACGGTATTTATCTTTTGTGCAAAGTGACCCAAAACCCCTAAAGTTAGCCATCCTAATCAGGCACACATCCTACTTGTTGTCAGTATGGAGGCAGCATCTACAAGCAACATTTTGACTTTAGATCACACTGTGGATATGTAAATAAGTTTTCCTCATTTCCTAGTCTACTGATACAAATTGGTTCGATGGCACAGTGTATTTAAAACATCAATGCTAGTGTAGCTACTCTCACAATCATCTTTTGAAAATTTTCATTGGCTGTCAATAGATGTTTTTGTTACTGAATGGAGAACTTGTAAAGAAAGAGCAGATTGACACTTCCACTCCACTGACATGTCTCTTAATGCAAAATCATAGTTGTACAAGTTGTAATTAGTCTGTTAACACACGACATACTGAAGTTGTGCTTTGTCTCTGTGTCTACAGGCTGTATATAAATGTCTACTTGACAGAGTTCCAGAAGAGCAGAAGGACACAAATGTTCAGTGAGTATTTGTTCCGAAATCTGTGTACAATCAGTGACAAAATAGTGTTTGAATTCAGAGCGGCCGTGGCATTAAAATCACTATCTCGCTAACGACTTGTATATTTAGATGAAATTTTGCAACTGACAACCTCCCTCCCTCCCTCCCTGGTGGATCTCAATATAATATCCATACTAGTAGAACGGGGTAATATTTTTGAGAGGAAATAATGGCAAGGTTATGATTGGTTAGCGATTGTGGCAACCTTTAAAAATGATTTTCTGTCTTTGTCACAGGGTGCTCATGGTGTTGGGAGCAGGTAGAGGTCCGCTGGTCAATGCATCCCTACGAGCTGCCAGGCAGGCTAACAGGAAGCTGAAGGTGTACGCTGTGGAGAAAAATCCCAATGCTGTAATCACGTGAGTGCAGTGCTACTATTAAAGTCGATGCCTTTGTCTGTGTGTGCAGAAATATTCACAGGATTGCCTTTGCAGTTGCCTTTGTTTATTGAACATACCAGTATATGTCCTGTTGCATTGAATCATGAGTAAGCAGTTGAGGTTGAGAGGTCTGGTAAATGGTGTGATCAGCTAAAGTGTTTGGAAAAAGTTGTTTATTTTGTAGTATGTTGATGGCCCACATCACTGGCATGGCTAATGATGTTAATGATGCCATGCACAAACGTTTTAACTGGTTCAATCTTGCTCAGGCTGGAGAACTGGCGCTTTGAGGAGTGGGGGGATCAGGTGACAGTGGTGTCATGTGACATGCGGGAGTGGGCAGCACCTGAGAAGGCCGACATCATTGTCAGCGAGCTGCTTGGATCGTTTGGTGACAACGAACTTTCACCTGAGTGCTTAGATGGAGCGCAGCACTTCCTCAAAGGTACATCACAATTGTGCTTTAATTATTTTTTGTTGTTGTTGTGGTTTTGAGGACACTTTTAAAAAATCAACAATGTATCCAGATGCTGTAGTTGCAGAGTCATTGTTTGCTACATCAAACAAGTGAAAAAGCATTTGTCAGCCTCTGTTAACTTCCATGCTTCCTTGCATCGACAATCACTTTCTCTTTTCCTGTTTCTCGTCTTGCCACTCAGATGACGGAGTGAGCATCCCCTGTTCCTACACATCCTTCCTGGCTCCCCTGTCCTCTTCAAAGCTTTACAACGAAGTAAGGGGGTGCCGGGAACGTGACAAGGATCCAGAGTGCCATTTTGAGACGCCCTACGTAGTGCGCCTCCATAACTTCCACCAATTGGCTGAGCCCAAACCGTGCTTCACCTTCAAACACCCTACAAAAGGTACAGACAAACATACTAAACTTGGTGTCTGCCATGAAACGAGCACACTACTACTACTACTACTATGTGTCGACAGAATGTTTTTGAATGAGTTGATCACAGTTTTTCTTCTTTCAGATATGAACAATAACCGGTATCAGTGCCTCAAGTTCACAGTGGGTTGTAACTCCGTGCTCCATGGGTTTGCTGGCTACTTTGAGACCACACTGTACAAAGATGTCACACTCAGTAAGTCATCTTTATAAAGAGGAAGTCATGTTGTGCTATAATTGGATCTATATATTAATGATTATGTTGTGTGTGTGTGTTTGGCAGGTATAAAGCCAGAAACGCATTCACCTGGAATGTTCTCCTGGTTCCCCATCCTCTTCCCCCTCAAAGTAAGTTATATACGCAGCACTCGATAAAAGTCCCTTGGTCTTTTTGTAAATGTAACAATAGACATGATTGCGTTCACATATTAATCGTGTTTTCTTCCTCAAATTCTTCTTTCAATAGCAACCCATCTCCATATCTCGTGATGATGATGTCACAGTGCGATTCTGGCGCTGCAACAACGGGAAGAAGGTGTGGTATGAATGGGCCGTGACCGAGCCCGCCTGCTCTGCCATCCACAATCCGGCAGGACGCTCCTACACCATCGGCCTCTGAAGATGTCACACCCGCCAGCAGGCACACACACACACACGTTTCTGTAAGACTCAGTGATGGTTAAAGGGGAGGTGGCCTGGCTCCTTTTTGTATACATGGTTAAAACCTGGACTTGTGGTGCAAAACCCTCCAAGTGCCCTCTGGCTGTCAAACTGACCAGTGATAGGCACTCTCAAGCTGGCAATGGAAAAGTTGATTGGATACACCAGATTTTACAGCCTGTGTTTCTTTTGAAGTCTGTTTCAGCAGGGATGGACTATCACCTGCACACAAAGTGTATTGTTGCTGTGAGATTGGCACGTTCAGATTAGGTCAAACACCTCTCCACTGGTTTATTTTTTGTAACCGTCTCTTGTCCCCTCCCCCACTGTTCTGAACCGACATACACTATCAATCTAACCAGACCTTTGCCTTATCAAACACACATTCCATACTGATACTTACACAAGGTTGCAAATATGTTTTTCCTAAAATGGCAACGGTTTTTCATTTTTATTCATCTGATTAGATTGAACAAATGTTCTTGATGTCTAATTGAAGAGGGTTGGGGTAAGGGACTGGAGTGGGCTATAAAGTGTTCGCTGTGATTGGATGATTCCATTGCTGTCCTAGGAAAAAAAACAATTTGCACAAGGGATATGCTATTCAGGTCACATACCACACTGTTGGGGGGCTTCCTCTTCATACCTTTGTTATTTTGTTTCTGTATGTTTGAACCAAGTCAATAAAGACGACACTGAAATGTCCTCCAAATACTCTGTTCAATATATAAATCCTTTGTTTGGTACCACCATACTCAAAGTTTCGTGTTGATTTTAGAATCATAGAAGTTGTACGTTTTTCTGGCAGTGGCAGCTGATTCTCCAAGCATGCGAGTTGTCCAGTAGATGTCACCCTTAGATGACCACCTGCAAGCCAAAAGTAATTAACGTGGTTGTGTTCTCAGCCTGCCCTGCCCTGATATGTGTAATCAAATGGGTTTGGTAGAACTGGCAGGTGAACTGTTTAGATTTCTTTTGGTGAGTGGAATTTTTTAATTCAAGTAAAAGGGGTTTATCAGCATGGAAAAAAGTTTATATTGCTAAACAAGTCTGAAATAAAAAAATGCATTAAAAAAAAGACGCACTGAAAAGGAAAAAAATAACTGAATAAATTAGAACTACGGTATAAAAAATGCATAAAGGGATATTATATAAACTGCACCTGAAAATATGTAATTTATTATCTTTTGAGCCTCGTCCCTCATTTGTGTCCTTAAAGACCTGTCAAATGCAACAAATTTTAGGCACGGGTGTGAAATGAGCCACAACAATACAGTGTACAAGTGTGGTTATGCGTCAGTGCAGCTGTCAAGATCAATTGAGCTCTCATCGATGCAACAAAAGCAGCTAAATATGCTCTTCAGTCACAGCTGACAGGGATTCTGTTTAATATGAATTGTTGCTGGCAGCAACAATTCTGGTGTTTGTGCACTCCACCTCCTGACACACATCTATTCTACACCCCTCACTCACCGTGTGTAACTCGAACATTACCATTGCTTATGTCTACAAGTGTAGGTCTTCGAGCACGCCCTGTCTCGTCTGTCTCGCCTGTCGCCTGTCTCTTATCATGGTACATACACTTGCTTGAACATATCTTGAAAGCAGTTGCAGTTGGTTAGGATAGACGGACACGGATGGGGCCCAAAGAGGAATTAAATGTGTTGCTGCACCATGCAATTATAACATATGTTGCCAATGTTAAAGGACAAGGACTCAGTTGTGGCTTAAGTTGAAAAAATCCGACTTACACCCACCTATGTGAGACTCTACACGTACTAAGCATTTCATATGGATGTTTGTTTTAGTTTGGTTTGACAATTTGAGAAGTTGAATATTATACTTGGACGATGTCAAGGATGACGCAAATAAGTCCAAGCTTGTCCATTGTGGTTGTTGATGTAAAGATGACAAAGATGCATGACATCGTACCAACCCAATAAATACATGTCATTCCCAGCACTGACAACTAAAATGTTTATCCAAATTATTAGTAGGATATACACTTACATTTTAAGTTTTTAAGCTATAATTTTACCTTATTTAAAAATCAAAAAGAATAGTGTTCAGTCATCTTAAAGGGTATTTGGGCAAAATTGGTGACAACCAATTATGCTGTTTATTGACCCAAATTTGAAAAAACAGTATCTTGGACACTATAACGGAAGGCAGACCTCCAGCAAAATTTGACTTTGTTCTCAAAACTATTTGATATTTAGGGAAATTATGATTTATTTGTATTTAGGCTCATTTTTAACATTTAAGCTGCAGGTGTGTCTTCGGGTCCTTTTATTTGTCAATGGAGCAAGCGCTGGGTCCTCACTACCGGAGGCGGGGCTTGAGACGTGTTGACAATTTGGGCTGCGCTGATTGGTTGAAAATAACCAGCTTTTCTATTAATCGAGGCCGGTGGTCAGCTGGAGGTCTTTTGTTATCCCGCTCATCACGGCCAGCCGACAGGAGTAACAACGCCGAACATGAAGTCTGTCACTTAACAGGGAGCTTTCGGCGGGTTTTCAAGTGAGCGCAGCTGGAGAAAAGGTGGGTCAGCACTTTGAGAGTCGCTTGAGATTTAAACTGAGAAATAAAGTTGATGGGCTCATTGGAGATTCCGACAGTGTTGTTGGTCAGACAGGAGGAGAAAAAAAAATCTCGTGTTGGTGTTGCTGCGAGATTTGTCCAACCGGCGAGCTAGAACTTGAATATTTCCACGTTTAGCAGGTCCTTTAAACTAATTTTGATTAAAAAAAATTAAAAATCAAATTGATTTGACTTCTGTTGTGTGGTCACAGTAATACCTACCAGATACAGTGGCCGCCGGGGCCGTTCGTCGTGTTGCACTGTGAATTATTCATAATGCCGGGATGTGGCTTCTAATTTTAGCTCCACCAGCCAACTAAACATGGAAACTGCTGCCGTCGGCATTTTTTGACATCTTGTAGGCTGGAGGAAAGTGGTCGGAGAGTGACTCAGCACAGTGTCAGAAGACCTCTACCAACAATTCCTCCTCTGTGCACCCTGGCAGGCTCAGCGGGGAGGCGCTGCCCTCATTACCTGGACCACAGAAGAGGGGCGGACAGCTGGCTTCAGGATGACCGTGGGTCCGAGGAAGCGGAGCGGCAGCGGCGGCGGCGGCGGCGGCGGGGGCAGTCAGGGTGAGCCGCCGGACTCGGAGAAAGATGCTGGAGGAGGCTCCGGGGTGGCTCTGAAGAAACAGATCGGCCTTGTCAGCGCCTGTGGCATTATAATAGGTGAGCAGGTTCCTAAGGGCTTTCTCTTCACCTATGGATATATTAAAATAAAACATGTTACCCTCAGTCATTGCATGAAGAATCAATTCCAAGAAACAACTGAGCTGATGTTATTATTATGATTATTGTGATTATTATTAAAGGTGCACTATGTCGTATCGAGAAAGACATTTTAATAAGAAGAGAACAATCTTCATCAACTCATCTTTCTTCACCTTTTAATTTTTCACAACTGTATAACCTGAATATACAAACTGACCTTATAGGACAACACAGTTGCATACTGTTTATCTGTGGCGGACTCTGCCACCCCTCTAGCTTCAGACAGTGTTCTAGGGACCTTATTTTCCTCTGAGAACAGCTTGTTGGAAAACATACATATTTCTGAGTTTGTATTTCACCTCATCAATACTGTAAATATTACAATTCTGAGTTTGAGGTTGTCGAAGTGGGGTATAGGGGCCCTTAAGGGGGTTCTAGGGGCTCCCCAGAAAAAAATGAACAATTTATTTTCACTGTTCTATCCTTAAGTAACACAATGACAGAATACATGACTATTTTGGTCATGAGTCTCATACACTTTCTGTAATGAAACTGCTAAAACCAAGGTCCTTATCAGATGGGGGACCCTTCGACAAAATCTATCAGATGGAGGGCCGTGGTCTAATTTGTATCAGTGTCGAGGTCTTTGACTTTAAAAAGTTCGGGTCAACAAGTCCAGCAGTTTGGTTCATTAGAACACCCTATAATAATTTTAAATGTAGTAATTTTTTCCAGCATTAAGTTTGTACATGTTGAAAGTATTTTCATGATGTAACTGCACCGCCTTCCTTTGCAGGTGTGTCGTAAATGTTGCTTAATCGTGCTGAGACTTAAAAACTAAAGCCACTTTGCTTTTTTTGAATGGTTGAGCCTTACTGGACGAAATCTCTCCCCCTCTCTCTGTCATGATTGCGGGCCTTCCTCGGTGTGCTCTCCGACATCATATGTCTTTGCATGTCGTTCACTGTCACTTTTATGTTTCCAGGGAACTGTTAGGTCTGCTGGTTCCGAGCATACCTCAGTCCCTGCCTGCCTCTCACTCATGCAGGAGAAAAAAGAGGTCAATAAAAAGCAATCTCGCTAATGGGTGTCCACAATTGTTGAGACTGCGTTTTCCAGCATCTGAAAGCATGGTTTCAGCATGGGTGCTGCACCCTGATGAGAAGCAACTGCACTTGCATGTTCTGTATCGGCCCAAATGGGACGCATGGATTATAATCGAAAACAAATAAATCATCTAAAACCGTAATTCAATTATCCAGCATGCTAGACAGTTTCAGCCTGTGTGGAGCCACAGTCTGTTTAAAACTGGGCCCCATGTTAGCTGACAACATAGATGAAACATTGGCCACCTGAAGAACATTACTTAAATCCATTTACAGTGAATCAAATTGATAAGACACACACATTTTAAGTACAAAATTGCATTAAATCAACTTTGAACCGACAAAGGGACTGGCTTTTCTCTGGCGTTCTTCCTCCTGGGCCTCGCTGAGCCGGTGCCGTAAGTGAACTACACTCCTACTCATCTACTGCACTAAAAACTTTACAGTGGATGTTTTCTACCCCAACCCTTTCTGCCTTCAGACTTGGATTTTTGTATTGGTCCCAGGAGTCACAGGATATGACCTCATTCTGCCATATCCTCAGGCTTATAACAATATAAAAAAAAACAAACGGAGCACACGTCGTCTCTTCTGAAACAAAGACAAAGAAAGAAATATTAGCTACACTATAATTGTCTCTGTTGATACCACCGTAACAGCTTTGCACAACTTTCAACGGCTTGTTAGACGTCGAAAGTTAAAACTTTTGACAGCCTGTTTGAAGTCTTTCTGGACTACTTCAAGAGGAAACAATTATTCTATAAACAAGACCCAGTTTTGCCCACATGGGCTGACTAACAAAACCGCACTGCAGGAAATGGGTCATCACGTTACAGGAAGTCGTATCTTTCCCTGTACAGCCTGTGGTTTGTTTGAGTGGCCTAACGGTTGTTTTGATGCTGATGTGTGATTTTTATTTTGAGCTTATTTAAAAAAATAAAAATAAACCTGTAAACTTGATCAGCCAGAGCATCCAACCCTGTATCTGAACCCTGTCTTAATCTGACCTCTGTGTCTGTTATCTTTTTTTTAACTCCTTCAGGCAACATCATTGGATCTGGGATTTTTGTGAGTCCTAAGGGAGTCCTGGAGAACGCGAGCTCAGTTGGTGTGGCCATCATTGTGTGGGTCACCACTGGCGTTATCACAGCCATCGGGGCTCTCTGCTATGCAGAGTTGGGTGTGACCATCCCCAAGTCGGGGGGAGACTACTCGTATGTAAAGGACATCTTTGGAGGACTGGCTGGGTGAGACTTGACATGGTTGGCATGGGTTTAGAGACGATTACTCTCTTAATTGTTTTTTCTGCTGTTTCTTTTCACCATTAATCGATCAAATTTGTGAAAAATGTTCATTACAACTTCCCCAGAGTGTGAGACCAATTCACATTGCTTTTTTATGTCTCCCATCCAGTGGGACACAAAAATATTGACATTTTTTGCTTCAAAAAGGACTGAAATGATGAGATTTTAATGATAAGTCTCAAATAGTTGGCCTCTAAATTTCTTTCAATTAATATACTTTTCCTTGCAGCTGTACATCTGGATCCAAACACATTTCAGTACAGTGTAGTCCACATTATAATTTTGTTTTGTATGATGTGTCAAAGCAACCGAAAAGAACCACATAGCAGGTTGTCGCAAGACTTTTGTAATTAATTATCATTTGCGTAAACCCCGGCCCCCATCCCTCCTCCACGATCATGCTCACTACATAATTACAGCCTCTCCTAATGTAATTTTGTATTCCCTGCAGCATCCCACAATGTCGATGACCCCGTTCCGAACATTTCTCTTGTCTTTAGCAGCAATGCTCCAGTGCATTACTATAATGCATTTAGCTAATGCGCTTTAATTTCCTTTGTTATCTATTACGTTTTGC
>CAEMYA010000024.1:2889666-2907015 GCA_903131615.1 Diplodus sargus
CACACACACACACACACACACACACACAGCCATGTCTCCATCAGTACCCCTGCAGGAGATGATCCGGGCCATCAGGTCAGCGAGGACACAGTGTGAGGAGCGGGGTGTCATCCAGAGGGAGTGTGCAGCCATCCGGGCACAGTTCAGACAGTCTGACAATGGGGGGCGATCGCACAACCTGGCCAAGCTGCTCTACGTGCACATGTTGGGCTACCCTGCCCACTTTGGTCAGGTGAGGGGATTTTGCTAATGCCGGTCATGGGTTCACTTGGGTTAATGGAGTTGGCAGGGGGAGGATCTGGGTTCAGTTCATGGCAGAATAGTGGCCCAGTCCCAACGTCCAACTACTATGTCCAAACCGTTGATTCCTTAAAGAATCTGTGTGCTCAGCAAAAATGGGAGTGCACGAAAAACGTCATAATAAGTAGAGAAACGACAGGTCAGATTGTGGATCAACATGATAAGCTTTGATCATTTTAATTATGTGATTTGTTTGTGTTTGTAAACTTCCCCTGCTATTAGAACATTATGGATTGTGTTTGATTCCCTCAAGCAAAGTCTGCAGTATTACAAACCAGCGTCAAAGAAACTGGGCCACTGAATCCACCCCAGATCTGGGGCTGCTGCTCTTGAGATGTTTCTGACGTCCACTCAGAGTTGGCAAAGAGCAGGAATTTCCTCAGGGGCATCAGTAGTGTCTGTAAGTCAAGTAACAAGTCAGTTATTGCTCTTCCTTCTAGATGGAGTGCGTGCGAATGATAGCCAGCCCTCGCTACAGCGAGAAGCGTGTGGGATATTTGGGAGCCATGATGTTGCTGGATGAGAAGCAGGACGCCAGCTTGCTCATCACCAACTCCATCAAAAAGTAAGTACAGCCACCTGAACTTGAAATCAGTAATCAAAATTCACAAAATTAGTATTTGATCATTTGTTAACACTTTATTTTAACTCCATTGTTTAGAAATCATATGCAATTAAAGGGTAACTCTGTGATACTGTGTATCCCGAAAATAGTTTGTTTGAAAAATCATTTTTAAACAGAATAAAGCCTTTTGTGCATCCAGAGGGAGCTGTGCAGATTCAGCAAAGTATATCCAAAATTTGGAGTAGAAAGAAGTGTGTTCATCAGACCACTATAGACTGCTCCTCTTCTCTGCTCGATGCTAGCAGCTCGTGGCTGAATTACCCTACACACAACCCCGATGAGTTGGTACCTTGGTTGGTTTGTAAGTTGCACTTTGGGTAACACAGACAGGAGGTTTTGACAAGGATAACGAATGTGTTTAGTTTGTGTTTTGTGTTTATGATAGAAGATGATATCTCTGTTTCTGCAGCACTTGGTCCATATTGAGCCAGTGAATGCAATGCTAAATCGGGACAGCCCATGTTTGATAAACATTTAATAAATGGCTTAGATGGTATTATAATAGAGATTTAATCAAATGTAAAAATTGTATAAAGTGTTTATTAACATCTGTTTAAAAAAATGTAACTCCTTTATTTATAGCAGCATTAGCAGGTTAATGAATGATAGGTATTACTGCGTAATATAGCTGTAATCATCACTATTGATCACAAACAAAAGCAATTCTAACAGTGTGTTACAAAGCAACAATTATAAGTGTTTAAATCTGTGGTAGAACCCAGGTTGATATTCTCTTTGATATGTGTTTACAACTATGTAACAATATGCCACTGTATTTTTTATCACTTTATACAAAAACTATGAATGCTTTATATGAAAAACACAGTTGTTGACAAATTGAAACTTGAATGCCCTTAAATCTGCTGACATCTAAAATACAGTGTGTATATAGTGTGTGCATATTATACATTTTTTTGAAAACAACTTCTGACTGTCAAATGAGAGTGTTAACAGATAAAACAGAAACATGACGGCAATGTGATTTTAATTTCTTGATGACTAGTTGTAAAAAAGACTGGCGTTGTTACCCATATTCTGAAACGCATCATAATCATATGTTGGACAGTAGTTAGTTGTCATAATTGACAGTAGTACATTTTAAACACGGTAATCCCATTCGATGAAATGGAGAGCAAAAACATCAGTCAGTCATAGTTACAGTATGGAAGATATACGCTACTGAATTTAGTTATACACACATATCTACACTCTCTTTCATGTGTGTTTTTGTGCAGTGACCTTTCTCACAGTAACCAGTACGTGCAGTCTCTGGCTCTGTGCACACTGGCCTGTATGGGATCTGCTGAGATGTGCAGAGATCTGGCACCAGAGATAGACAGGCTGCTCAGAGCCTCCAACTCCTACATCAAGAAGAAGGTGGGGACTTCCACCTCCTCCTCCTTTTTAACTAATTGTACTTATTACACTATGTATATATATATGTATATATATATATATATATATATATATTTTGTATTGTTTTGTGACTCTCACAACTGTCCTTCCAGGCTGCTCTGTGTGCTGTTCACATTGTGAGAAAGGTCCACGACCTGGGGGAGATGTTCGCCCCCGCAGCTCGAGCCCTCCTTGCTGAGAAGAATCATGGTCAGTTGATCCACTTCAGCGACCCACCTTCTTGATATGTTTACCTGTTCATTTTTTCCCCTTCCAACAATTCTTCATTGTTTTGTATATTATTATTGATAGGTGTGTTACATGGTGCTGTAGTGCTCATCACTGAGCTGTGTGAGAGGAATCTAGAGACACTGGAGAAGTTCAGAAAGGTACAAGAGAGACACACTCATACACATTCACACACACACACTTACATCTATTGATCTTTGAAGTTCTGTTTATCTACACTTTGTATCTCTATCTCTCTGTTGTAATATTGTGTTGTGCATCTCAGGCAGTGCCAGATCTGGTTCAGATAATGAAAGGTCTGGTCATTTCGGGTTATTCTCCAGAGCACGATGTGGCAGGAATCAGTGATCCCTTCCTACAGGTCAGTCTGGACAGCGGTCAACAGATTTTATCTTATTTTGATATAATCTGAATGTAAACCAGAAACTGTTGAGCACTTTTAAGCATGAAGATTTTAAAATCAAACATCACTCTTCTTTCTTTATGGCACAGATTTAGTTTTAGATTAAATCTGAGGTTTTAGAAATGGTTAATAAATGATTGTTTGTTTTACCTTCAGTTTTCAGGTTATCAGTTTTTTTACACAGATGTACCCTCTCATCCTTCCTCCTATTTTTGCTGATTCAGTGCACCAAAATAACTTGTAGTCCATCTGTTCACTCTTTCTGGCCTCAGGTACGCATCTTGAGGTTGCTGAGGATTCTCGGTCACAACAACGAAGCAGCCAGTGATGCTATGAACGACCTCCTAGCTCAGGTTTGCCATCTTATACACAAATGATAAATAATTGTGAGATGAAAATGTTTGTTTCTTGTTCTTTTTATGTTATCCTTCACGTTCTTCTGACGATTCTCGCAGTGTCGCTGCTTTCTTTGTTCAGCAAACATGGGTGTTGCTGCTCATGCTGACTACTTAGTCTGTTTTAATCCAAATAAACTGGAACATGTAGATCACATCACTTCCTGTGTGCCAGAATATGTTTCCCTGGAAAGACTTGCCAAACGGGGTGTTAAGACAGCTCATTAAAATCTTGAATCACTTCTGTCAGCTGATGGCAGAAAAACAAAGATTTTTTTATTTAGAAAAATGTCACAGTCATTAAATGTGAATGTTGTTCTATATGTAATGTACTAACTAATGATGTGTGTTTGACTTGGCGTACAGGTGGCGACCAACACTGACAGCACTAAGACTGTGGGCAACGCTGTGCTGTATGAGACCGTTCTTACTGTGCTAGACATCAAGTCAGAAAGCGGACTCAGGGTGAGAGACTCGCAGCAGTCTTCACTGTGTTCAACCACATTTACACACAGTTGATAATGGGACCTAATTAACTATTAAATGCACATGCATGCACCTTTTCATGTGCCACAGGTTCTGGCTGTGAACATCCTGGGAAGATTCCTCCTGAACAACGACAGGAACATTCGGTTAGTGTTGTTTGGCTTTTCCCTGACGTCCCCCCACATTCCTGTTTCTCTTTCCATCTTTTCCTCCATCCTTCCTCTTCTTATCTCTGCGGGTCATTTTTGACATTTTCATTCCACAAGGCCGACAGCTAACTCACTGCAGCCAGAGAGAAGCCTCCCAACGGGCTGTTGTCAGTCTGAGCTCACTAATCACTTTCCCTGGAGCCGTTCCTCCAGAGCCAAACCAGGAGGTCACTGTCTGTCTGTTAATGCGGATCTCTTCATTTTGGGCTCTCTCAATTTTCACCGGGCAGAGTTGAGGCCAGAAACATGTTCTTTTGGGTTTTGTTATGTCGCTATTTTTTGGGTTTACCTCCATAAAGGCTGTGTGACCAGGCAGGCCTGTCAGGGTTTTACCTGCGGGCCCCTGAATGTCACTGTGGCAGTGTGACAGTAATGGGACTGGTTTATTCCTGTGAGCCCTTCTCGGCTAGATAACATCTCTCCTGTGCTCACATAAATACTTAATCAGTTCATGAGACATTCCAAGTGGGAAGATTAATTATTTATCTTGCTATGTTGAGAAAGTTAAGTTTGTACAGCACTGACAGTTAATCTTGACTGTTAGCTGATGATTAGAAATCCATATTAATAGCAAAAAGTTATTAAATATATTCTGCTTCTCTCTACTCACTCAGAACCTCAGTGAATTGAGCTCACTTACAGCTCTTCATCATTATGCAGCATGAGGCTTAACACAAGACATCCTTATTTCTGTCTCCTCTGTGTGTGTGTGTGTGTGTGTGTGTGTGTGTGTGTGTGTGTGTGTGTGTGTGTGTGTGTGTGTGTGTGTGTGTGTGTGTGTGTGTGTTCAGGTACATCGCCATGATCTCTCTTCAGAAGATTGTTGGGACAGATCATAATGCAGTGCAGCGCCACCGGGGAACCATAGTGGACTGCCTGAAGGACCAGGATGCTTCTGTCAAGCGGTAACTCTCCCCTCTTCTCCGCCTGTCAGCCACAGCTGTTACACCACAGATGTTCAGTAAACCTGACACCGTAAAGTCATGCTTGTCCGATGTCATCCCCTCATGTGTGTTTGAAAATGTTTATAAAAAGGTTCAAGGATCAGTTCTTTTTGAAGTAGGAATCAGTCAGTGTTCCTACCTTTCTGAAAGTGTCTCATTTCTTTGGTTTATGTTTGGGACATTTTCTGAATCTGAAAGTAATGATTTCATGCTTGATGGATTACAATAGGTAGATTAATACAGCATTACTTGGTCCCTCCTTGAGATACAACAAAGCAATATTATATAAAAAGTGCTTGAAATGTGTCAAAACACACCATTATGAATGAAGCATTGTTGTGCTACAGAGACGTTCCGGCTGACAGTTTTTATTCTTCAGATGAAAGGGAACAATTGTCAACAATTCCACCAAACATGTGATTCATTACGCAATCGCAATGCCTGTCAAAATAATTCATTCAGCCCGAGATCCCACAATCACATACAGCACATCTTGATGCCATGTTCTTCAAACTCATCACAGAGCAAAAGAAATTGCTTATGATAAAGGAAATAGTTAGCAATATGATCTGATTAATATAGCAAGTTCATCTTGAACTTACTGAGATGAGATAACCAATCTCAAAGACAGGACATGTTGCTCCAGGAACATTTCTCCTCACTCATCTGTTTGATGTCTGCTGGTAGAGCTGTGTATAACTCAGGGAGCTGGTCAAATTAACATCTGGATGTTTTCCCATAGTGTACCCTCGTGTTACCTTCAGACACGTTGTGACACTGACTCCCTGACTTTGTTTATATTCATAACAACATATGCAGCCTCCTTAAATGAGAATTTAGCCATGTTTTAACAGGCTTTGTATCACCACAATGTTGGTAGTATATGTAAATGAACAATGGTAATTCATCAAACTGATCAAATTGTCTAAACACGGCAGTGCTGACCAATTATGGAACCAAGCTTATGTTGCTATACTGCCTATTTCTTGCCTAAAAATGTTTTCAGAGACATAGTTTTGCATGCTATGTAGCTACAAAAGCAAAAGGTCTTGAACCAGAAGTGGTCACCATGTTGTTCCTGTGGGGCGGAGAAAAATCAGATCAAAATACAAGTCAGTGCCGATCAAATTGTTTGTTACCAACTACGTTCCTTATTGTATCCTGTTTGAAAAACAGAGTCTGAGCCAAAACAGCCAAAAGTGAATACCACAGTGAATACCACAGCCCTTTTTCCCTTTTTTTCTCTAATCATGTAGCAATTTCAAAAATGTTTGCATCTTTCTGTTGAAGAGACAGCCCAGTTTTATACAAGGGCTTTCTTTCCAGCAGTGAAATACTTATTTAACTCACCGTAAAACCAGTAGGAAAAAATAATAGGAAACAAATAAAAGACTAATAATATTGTGCAATGTCATGATGCAATCTCTCGTAATTTACTATTGAAACTGGTGCGTATGTAATTCATGCTTTGTATCAAACTGTTTCATCTCAACTGCCAAGAAAACTGAATTGTAAAGCTTTTCATACGGTGAATACATAAAGTACAAGTTTGATTTAATGTTCTGTTAAAAAAAATGTTGCCATTTCAAAAATCATGTTTGTCTTTTAAACTGCTCAGCAGTCATGATGTATCATAGATCATTTTCACAGTATGTCACTGCTGTGCCGATCAGCTACTCACACTTACAGAAGAGACTTCATTTAAAGGTATTTACATATATACAGAATAACCAACATTAACCATCTCTGGTCTGCTGCCCAGCCGTGCGTTGGACCTCTCCTTGGCGCTAGTGTCGGCCTCAAATATCCGCTCCATGATGAAGGAGCTGCTCATCTTCCTATCCTCCTGCCCCCTTGAGCTCAGGTCCCAAGCTGCCAGTGGCATATTCATCGCAGCAGAGAGGTGAGTGACACACTTCACACGTGTACAAGTGCACATGACTTAATTCTACACACAGTATCACACAGCATGCATGCAAGCAGCACACAAACATACATGCGCATGTGAATACATTTAATGTGCTGTGTCGTTCCAAGCTACAGTTGGATAAAGTGGGCATTAATGTGATGCAGCTGTTTTTAAGTATTAAGGCTGCGACAAAAACGTCTTTGTGCTTAAAGTATATGTGTCTCCATGTCTCACTCTGTGTCTGTCTCCACTCTCAGTGATACCACTGTGACGATGAATAGCCTTCACTGTTTCTACTGTATATCACTCTACCACTTGACGCACTTTGGTTTTGTGTGTGTAAGTTGCGAGAGGATGCAGATGGATTTGTGTGCGTCTGACTCACTCTCAAGCACCACTGAGTGTGTGTGTGTGTGTCTCTGTCTCTGTCAGGTATGCGCCCTCCCAGCGCTGGCACATTGACACCATCCTGCATGTCCTCACCACGGTAAATACAGACTGAGCCACTCACCCTGCTGACTCCAACATGAGTTTCTCCCTCTGCCATCATTAATGCAGTCTGCCTTAGTGTAGATATCAGGGGCCACATGTGTGAAGGCTGCGTATCTATTGAGACACTAGATTTATATTTTCTAAACGATACATTGGGTTAGAGACTGTGAACCTCTGTACAAACTTTCATACATGCTGCCCTGAGAAGGCAAACTAATGCTTACCATTTTGCTCTCTGTTTTAATTGTGTGCTCCATCTAGTTAAGTGTATATATAAGAAGCTAATGCTTACAGTAATGCTTTGCATTTGCAAGGATAGTGTGTATAGAAAGGGTAATGGTGGAGATTTGGCGTGAATTGAAGCTTCAGCCATATCAGTAAATGTCTTTTAATAATGTATGTAAACTGTGATAAAACGGCCCATAAGTGAGGTCATTAAGTCTGGGAGAAAATGTAGGGCGACCCAAATACTTGGGCCAGCTGTCTAGCTAAATGTAGTTTGGTGTGTGTGTGTGTGTGTGTGTGTGTGTGTGTCTGTCTGTGTCTGTGTGAACATGTCTGTGTGTTTGACTCTGATCTCCACTCTGCCAGGCAGGGGGCGACGTCAGAGATGAAACTGTGCCCAACTTGATCCAGCTTATCACCAATGCCTCAGAGCTGCACTGTTACACTGTCCACAAGCTGTACCGGGCTCTGCTCACTGACATCTCTCAGGTGTGTGCGTGTGTTTGTGCATGTGTGTCTCTAGTGTTTTAGGCAGAGTGTTGTGCTGGTCAGCTTACTCATTCAGTGAACCTGGACAATCAAATTGTAGATCTGTCTCTGGGTTGTTCCTTGCTGATCATTTATCATACAAGAATGAATGTGATAAGATGTGATTAGATTCATCATAGGAAGAATGCTTAAAGTCTTCTGTTGAAAAAACATTCTGTTATTAAAAGTTGCAAAATATGAGTCAAATCCTTAGTATATCTGATTCAAACTAGTTTATTCTTAAAGGGGTAATTTGGGTTTTTTGAAGTGGGGATTTGTAAGGTACCTATACAGTGCATTCCCTATGGGAGATGATGGTCGGCATGCCCCCAGTTTTGGCAGTTTGAAGAAGCACACAGGGGTACGACCACAGCTAAGCTAAGCAAAGCTAAGCTAAGCAATGTACTGCTGTAGATGGAGGCAGCATCAACCCCTAACCCTGAAAAACAGCCCCACCTAAAAAAGTCAATAGGAGTTTAAGTGTACACATTAGTTGGAATATTTTCCAAGATGTAGGAGACCGCTCACAAAGTGTGTAATTTTTATATTTGGGGCATTTTGTTTTCATTAAAATAACTTGTTGCTAGACAGCAGATGATCCTTAACACTAAAAACAGGCCCAAAACAGACACTGTATTTAGATATTCAACTGATTTACATTGCTGTCAGACAACTTTATTGGATGGGAAACAGAGGCCACTAATCGCTGTCCATTTGGATTGTTAGCTTGTTTGTTCAGACCTAAACGAACGTGTTAAAACTCAAAAGTCCCACAATAACACAAACTAACCAGTTAAATCGAGGCAGCTGAAGATGAGCAACTCCCATGTTTTGACTGGTAAAATTACTGTTTTTGTCAAAAGAGTCTGGTGGCGAGAGCATAGGTCAATACAAACGTTTCAGTTCCCAGTGAGAAAGGGCTGTCTGAGGGCAAAGTAAAGCTCAGAAAATATGATTAAACTGTGCCAGAAGACCTGTCTGTTTTTCCAAAACTGGAGGTTTTACAACCCCAATTTAAAAAAAGCAAAGAACTATCCCTTATCAGTAGAATTACATTATCAAAAAATGAACACTGATCTGTTTGCAAACAAGATGAAAAAAAAACAAAGCACAGGAACCTGTACACCTGAACTCGCTCACCAATGTTGTAATCCTGAGAGAAAAAGCAATCAAGGAAATGTAAATGTTGACAAAGAACAATAAGACCCTTGCAATAGGTGTTAAGACAAAACTATTTAATCATATATACATTGACACATACAATAAAGGTAAGCATATATAATCAGCCTATGGTGAGACACATATACCTACTTCCATGGAGCAAAGCAAAAATACATTTTGACAAGCTGAACTTGAAGCTGATATTCCACATGCAGTAACATTCACATGTTCTAGCTTTGAACCCATCCTAGAACTGAGCTTTTGGACAGAAAAGGGAAATTCAGGACATTCAGTTTAGGATCCTTTTGCAGCATAATGTGCAAAACTCAAGAGCTGTTCAAAAAAATGTATTCAAAGAAACATCTGTGTCAGTGGTGAACCAGAGAGAGCTGGTCTGGTTCCACGGCAGTGAGAATAGCCAGGCGCTCGGTTTGAAAACTGGCTGATGCAACCAGGTTTATTTTAGGAACCAAGTCAGATGAGCAGCTATGTACCCATCTGCAGTGTGGTGCCGTTTCCCATCATCCACCACTTGAATTTAGGAAAAAGTGGCTCCGATATTTCAAAGTGTCATGCTATCCAGCAAGCAAGTCTGCCAAAAAGTAAAGTATTACTCTATGATTATACTTGGCTGTGAATGTAATGTACGTACAGTTGTGTGAGTGTAACACTTGTATTACAGCAATCCCTGGTGCAGGTGGCTTGCTGGTGTATAGGAGAGTATGGAGACCTGCTGCTGAGAGGAGAGTGCCAGGAGACTGAACCTGTTCAGGTACATTAAGCGCCAACACAGTTTATACTATAATAAAAAATAATTATTAGTAGTGATTCAACACATTTTCAGAGCACTACAGGGTTTTATATTTTCAGCTCTAGGCCTTCTGTCTGACAGGACACAAAGAAACATTTGGCTTTTTCTGCCACAATGACAGCTTGTTGAGTATGAGTAGTTTAAATACTGAAGCTAAAAGTTTAAATACTGAAGCTAAAATCTCCAGCTTCAGTATTATAAAAATGTGATGGCAGATTTCAGACTTTGTGTTGACTCTGTTTTGTCTCTCGATCAGGTCAGCGAGGACGACGTCCTGGATGCCTTGGAAACGGTTCTGCAGTCCCACATGTCGTCCCCGGCGACCAGAGGCTTTGCTCTCACCGCCACGATGAAACTGAGCACACGCATCACTGACAATGTGGAGTAAGAAACACTTCCATCACTCCCAGCAAAACAAAAAAAGAAACAATCAGTGGGGGTGTACAGTTAAAGTGGCATTTATTTGTTGTGTACCTCTAAAAGAACAAACATATGCTGTAAGCATTTGATTGGTCAGAAATGTCTGTTGGTCGCAATCAGTGAATCAATGGTTGCTTTGCCATGTGTTGAGAAAAAACTCATTTATTAAGGATTTGGGGATTTGCCCCAATACACACTGACATTTTCAAACATTGTCAACCTATTTGTGTTACAGTGTTGCACATTACAGTGAAAGCTGAATGCTGCTTTCTCACGCTAATCGAGGTTAATGAAACAAACAATGGTACTGTTTAATGATTTCCCCAGCAGCCACATGTTTCTATGAAATCTCTGCTCTTATTTTCACACTCATCTTTGGCAAAGATTTATGTAATAGATGTTAGAACAGCAGATATGGTCGCTTACAGACTCTTATTTTTGTAGTAACCATCTAAGTTTAGGACAGACGACTGAACAAAGAGTTATAAGTGTCTAACATCCAGTTGGACGACTCATTAAGATACTTTCTAATGGGATGCAGTAACTTCTCAATAGTCCCCTGACTGCTGCTGTTTGTCTTCATTTCTGTCCCCTGCCAGCCGCATCAGGAGCATCGTCAGCATCTATGGCAGCTGTATAGATGTGGAGCTCCAGCAGAGGGCAGTTGAATATAATGCTCTGTTCAAGAAATATGACCACATGAGGTAAGCAATAACAAACAAGAACTTTTCCTGTTTCTTATAAAATAACGTAATATATTATGTTTCATAAAAGCAGAAGTTATCATTGTAGCATTTAGGATTTTTACAGTTGATAGTAGAAACAAATCTTTAGCTCTGGCCACAAAGCGTTGAGATGCTTCCTCTGTCTGCAGGGCAGCAGTGCTGGAGAGGATGCCTGTGATAGAAAAAAACAACCTGGGCCAAACCAATGGAGAGTCTACAGGGGAGCCCATCAAAGACATCCAATCAGTCAAAGTCAAGCAGGGAGAGCCTCTGCTGCCCCAACCACCTGCTAACCAGGTACATGACACAAATGCATATTATCTGACTGCAGCCTCCGTTTAGATTTTCCACTCCCGTCTGTCTGTATCGGACTTACTTTCTTTGTTCACCGCTTGGTCGTTGTTTTTGCTGATCATCTGTGTTCATGACTGTCAGGCTCCAAGCAAGATCTCTGAACCACTGTGCATGTAGATTCATGCAATTGTAATTTTAATGAAGCTCAGCCAACCGGTTAATCAGCAACGTTCTGGTGATTTAGAACATTTTACAGATTGTCCTCTTTTAACAAACACATTACAGATAAAGTGCCTCGAGATAAAGATTCAAATAGCCTCGCTGTTCTTTGAATAGATTTGTTTAGAATATGCAGGGCACTGTCAGGTTCAAACTGGCAGCTTTGTTGCCGTGTCTCAGGTGTGTGACCTGTTGGACCTGCTGGGAGGCTCTGAGGAGACTCTACAGCCCAGCCCAGCAGCAGGAGGCGCAGCACCGGGCCTGCCCACCAACACAGCCAGCACTGCTGGAGGAGACCTCCTGGATCTGCTCGGAGGGTTAGAGCCCACCCCCCTCGCTCCAGGTCTGACACACTGAGACACACGCTAGTTCAAAGTGAAATGGGACATGATGTGGGACTTGCCAACTAGAATATGTCTGCGACCAAAACTTATTTCCGTCTTTGGTTAATGCGTTGATAACTTAAAAGATTCATGGATAAATTGATTGGTCTATAAAATGTGGCCCAAGCTCATGATGACGTCTAAGAATGTGTCATTTTGTCCACAACCCAAAAATATTCAGTTTAATGTCATACAGAAAGAAAAATATTCACAATATAAGAAGCTGAATCAGATGATTTTGTTTTGTTGGCTTGAATTGGATTAGTGCTTGACAACTTAACAAAAAAGCAATCAGTCGTTGCATTTCTAAACTAGAGACTGTTAACTGGAGGGGACTGAATCCAACATTGTCCTGTGTGGATGTGTTTTTGTCCTTTTGCTCAGTATTTGCTTTAAACTAATGCAATATTTCATGACGTCTGTTTTTCCAATAGCTCCCACAGTGCAGGTGTATGAGAAAGATGGTGTGACTCTGACAATGAGTTGTGAGAAGCAGTCAGCCACGGGCCTGACAGTCACGCTCACAGCCTCCAACTCCACCGAGTCAGACATCAGCAGCCTCACCCTGCAGGCTGCAGTGCCCAAGGTTTGTAATAAGAACACGCTAGCCACAGATAAACTCACAGCAGCAGCAAGCTTTCTCTGTTGGTGTTGATACGTGGCTGCCAAGGAATATCTATTTTTTGTTCTTTGACATTTTCAGCACTGAATCACACACAGATACTTTGTCACACCTCCTCTCTCTGTGCATCTGAGCAGTGTGTGTTGGTCGCTGGGTGTCGGCTTGAGACCCTGTCATGTTCTCAGTGGCAAGCATCAGTGCAGTAAATGGCGGCGGTGTGTTTCGGTGCTTTAAACTTCAAAGTTGCATTTGATCTTCCCTCAGAGTGTCCAGTTACACATGAAGGCCCCCAGTGGGGACTCTCTTCCTGCTCGAGGCGCAGCTAAGGTGACCCAGATGGTGGTCCTCAACAACCCAAACAAGGTGGGTTTGACAAGAAGCTTTGAAGCCCGGTCAGTCGGGAGTGTGAGACATCTCCTTTATATCAGATTGTATCAGTACAGGAGAAAATAACGCCCTTGTAAATAAAAGTTTCTGTAGTTAAGGTCTATAAGGTTAGTGAAGTTTGAAAATAGAACAAATCTTCACACTTTACCTCTAAATTTTTCACACAACTCCCACAAACCTGGTGTTGTATTCAGCTTGAACAATTCATCATTGCCTAGCGTGTGCCAGGTCCAAATCTTATGTTGCTCCAGACGAAGCTGAGCCGATTCTAAATCCTTCCTACTCCTCCAGGTGAACCTGAAAATGAGGGTCCGTATATCTTACAGCAGCCAAGGATCAGCCTTTCAGGATACAATCCAGATTGACGCCTTCCCTGGACTCAGTGCTGCCGGCCACTGACAGCGGCCATTCAGTCCGACAGGACTGTGACGACAGTGTGTGGATGAGTCAGCAGACATCGCCCTCACTGACAGGAGGTTTTCTTTTCCTGCTGTCTCACCCTCTACACCACAGTCCAAGCTGCTGTTTCTTGAATTCCTGATTTTGTGGGTGTTTTTACGGCTGGAGAACACTGTTCTGTCACAGGAAATCGCAGCCTCGTACATTAACTCAGTTTCTCACTCCTCTGGATTCCAATTGTAAATGTGACTGATGACGCAAGCTTTGGAATATGCGAGCATTACACGGAAAATATTCAGTTTTTCTTGGGTTTTTGCAATTACGTCTGTAAAATTCGTATCATTCAGGTTTTTAAGCTGCTAAAGCTGATTGTAGTTGATGTTTAACTCCATATTTATTACTCATGTGGCTTCAACAAACTGTCCTCACGTGACACTCCCTTTGATATGATTTCCTTCAGAAAATAATTGCCTTGACGGTCTTCACTTTGTTGAAAAGCAGCTAAACACTCACTAATCATCCACTTCTACGATTGCAAAATGCTCAAATCCATTCCACTTGACTTTATTCAGAAACTTAAGGACATGAATTCGAAACACCTCCTTACGTCTTGCAGTCACATGTCTTCTGTTTCTCCTACTTTTTATGCGTCATACAGCTCAACAGTTCAAAGAATCCGCCTCCTTAGTCATTCCCCTGTGCCTTTTACCTCCTCAAAAACGGTTCTTTTCTTGTTTAGTTTTGGGGCCAGAAACTGGTTTTTAAATGAAGGTTATAAAAACATGTTTTTATACCTCCCATTCAAGCATTCAAGCAATCCCCTTGCCTGTTGTTTACAAAGGCTCCCGGGTCATTTTATTATCTGAAGACTGTGTATAGCGATACAAGAAATGACGTGGGCATGATACTGTCTGCAAGATGTACAGTATATTTTACATATTAAGTATATGAGCACAATTTTAGAAGGGGGAAATCTCTAATACAAGCCTTTGTTGTAGAAGGACAGAAAAGTGGGCTGTAAAACATGTGTATCAGATTAATTTGATAACTCATCTCATAATTATAGAGCTGTATTCAAAAAACGATTCTGGATGTCAGTAATGGTGCTCTAAATGGTTTTCAGTATAATCACTACCAGACTGTTTCAGATCCCTACCTTAATTAAAACTGTAAAGAGGAGACCAGGAGGAGTATTCTGTCAGATGTCATTAAATCTTCAATTTCATGTCATTTTCTAATAAAAATCAGTTTTCGGAATCCTCAGCAGTGACTTGTCTCGATGTGTGGGTGCGTGTGTCAGAGGACGACGCGAAGATCAACTTCAGCATTTATTCACAAGCAAAAAGACCACAGTGTTCTCAAACTGTCACCTGTACTGCATGGGTGCCTGCATCAACTGGTCAAACTCAGAAAGCCAATGTGGGTTTACAAAAAAACATCTACTAAGGAAATTGAACGTCCTTTTTTTTTCTTTTTCTGCTGTTGTTGGGTGATTTTTTTTCTTTTTGTTTGCATCTGCCGGGAGCGTGGGATTTCAGATCTCTGTGCTGTAACATGGTTAGACTGTGACAGACACCTAAAGCGTTGGCACTCAGCTGGCCCCATCGCTACAGCCGCTCATGACGAGCTGCAGAGGTGTAAGCAGGGCCTGTGGAGCGTCGAGCCGCCTCTTAGCGCCAAGACGAGATGGAGCACCGAGCCTCCCTGGATCTTGTAGTCTGCAGCTGTCTTCTCATCGTTCCTGAGGGGCAAAGGAGAGAGAGAGAGAGCGGAGAATGGTTTAGAGAAGACCTGTAAGAAGAAAAGGAGTAAGAGGATGTTAGAGCTACTGCAGAAAAGATGGAGGAACTCACATCTGTTTTCCACTGTAGATGAGTCTTTGCTGCTGTGGAGGGATCCCTTCCTTCTCTTCCACCCTCTCTTTAATTCGCTCCACCTTCATTTAAAACAACACATTTATAAAAAAATTATAGCACCTTGAGAGTCAACAGTCAAAATGTCAGTGTGTAGTTTTTTCTCAATCAGAACTGCATCTCACCTTGTCTGTGGGCTCGATGTCGATCTCGATTTCTTTTCCAGTGAGAGTCTGAAACATAAAGTTAACATGATCACATTCTGAAATGACACATACAGTCTGCAAGAGAAGTTTTCACAAAAAACAAGGCTGTGCTAACAGAAAAAAAGGCCCATCTCTTTTCAAAGAGGGTTGCAGGAGTTGCACCAAATTCTGTGACCCATCAGATTTTGTGACATAATTAGGAATTTCCTCTTAATGGCAAAGCAACCACACAAAATGACGCCTCTAAGGATATTTAGCTATAGATAATTGTAATTTATGATTATTTTCATTCTGGATTAACCAATCCAATATTGTTATTGTATGTCCAGTGTATTAAAAAAAGGAAATGTCTCGACCACACAGTCCAAACTCAAATATTAACAATAATGCAATACAGAGAACGTTTGCCACAATCGCCCCAAATGTGTGATCCATTATTTATCCCTCTATCGACTATTAGATTAATCGACTTTAGTAGTACCATCTATAGGGCGCCTACACACCTTCTAGTTTATCCCCAAGCGTCACATATTTTCCAACATCGGTCAAAGAATTGGCTAACCTGCTTTGGTGAAGTTAGCAAGCTATCACATAACATAGCTACTGAGTGGCTACAAGTATTCACAAAGAGCCGCATGCTAACAGCTAACTGGCAGCTCTGCCAAATTCATAGCAGGAAAAAACAAGCAATTATTAAACCAATGTAGCACAGAATCATATACATGTTGGCTCGAATACAGTTAATGACTGCAGCAAGGCCCCGAAATAAATTAGCGAACCGGTAAAGTCATGTTAGCGGGCTACTTAACAAGAGCAGCTACGAGCCGGACCCGGCGGAGAGGAGCGTAACACAAGACTTAGCGGCCTTACCTTAACCTTGATCAGCATGTTGAATAACCAGTATACTACAATTCGAAATTATTTAAACTGTTTACTGACCAAAACACTTGAAACACTAGCGAATTACTACCACTTGTCTGGCTGACTTGAATTTACTTCCTGTGTACAAAGCTAAACTGTCCGGACGTGACCGCTTCAAAGCATTCGGGAAGAGTGGTTCCGCTCTGAAGAAAAGAACAAAACAAACCAGTTTATTATCTCACAGCAGCAGCTTTCACGTCGACAAAAACATTTAGATCGTTTACTCAAGAAACAATACTCAGAAATATCACGCTGTCAACATATTCTAGTGAGTGAAAGTAAAACAAAGGAGTAGTCGCTCAGCAGCTATGTAGAGTACACCTGTCCTACAGAGTGCTATTTTATATTGGATAACTTATACTGATGGGTTGACATGAAGTCATTTTAAATGTAAGTATTTGTTCGAGGCAGAGCTTATTTTAACTATATAACTTACTGATGAGTAGTTGAATCACTGTATTTTAAAAAAAAAAAAATAATCTGATCATGTTTTGTATGTGAGGTGATCTGTAAAGTTAGAAGTAACTAGCTGTCAAATAGCTGCAGCAGAGTGAAAGATTGCAGTGATTGTCTCAGGATTGTGCTAAAGTAGATGCATAACATATGGTAAAGTAAAATGAGAGCATAAATGAATGAAAAATGATACTTCAGTACAGTACTTGACATAATGTACTTAGTTAAGTTCCGCCTCTGAAAAACACTGTAGAATACACATGCAACTGTAAGAATGCACACCAGCTTCAGAGGAAACTCACTGAACTCTGTCCTGCTCCCACACACATGTTATC